>JARVGQ010000759.1:15172497-15185660 GCA_031762355.1 Hypsolebias martinsi | reverse complement strand
TGAGGAAGGGTGACAGGCATTACTGGGCTGAATAATGAAAACTAAAGACAGGACTGTGGACAGAAGGGGCAAAAACATAACAGAAGAGAGTGAGTGTGAGGCGGGGCCAATGGGAGGGGGGTCAGCGGGGGCCTCTGACCGTGACAAGTTCATGCTCAATAATCCATGCATAAAATCCAACAATGTTCAGTCAGGTCATCTGGATGTTTTCTTTTTTAAGCTGAGATGTTTCATCCTTCATCCAAAGGACATCTTCAATCTGAGGAGCCACCAAATAAAACTGATTCCCACAACAACAGGATACTCCATAGTGGAAAATACCAATTTACATGTACAGTACTGTGTTATTTTTCTCTCTGTGCTCCGGTGAAGACAGACTTACCTCTTCTGCTCTGTCTCCCCGCTTCCCTGCTTGCTCTCTTTCATCTTGTGAACCCCTCAAATAATCTTTTTTTTCCCTGCATACCTTCCTAATTCAAAAGGTTTTATCAACTGGTGTCTCAACAAAATTGATCAACTTCTACCGACAGGAAGTCAGGGTAAGGAGGACCCTCTTACCTCGACAGAAACAATTTGAATTCATAATTACAACTAAATTTTGCGGTTTGGGTTGGTGAAATCTGGACTGTCTATAAATTCATGTGGATGTGTCGAAGCTTGGCAGCACTCAGAATGAATTATGTGGAGCTGCGTCAGAGAGCTGGAGCAGGCTGTTAGGACGAGAAGCTGTGAGCTTGACATTCGGTGTAAGAAATCAATTTGGCTGTTTGGAGTCACCATAAGAGAAATGTACCAGCGAGACTTTAAAAGGCAGAAATGGCAATTTACGCGTTCTGCCTGACCCAAACTGTGGCCTTGACAGTAGACTTATCTCACCTCCTGGCATGTTTAGAAAAACAAACACACTTTGTCTGTCTGTTCACCCCTCCCTTCCCAAAGGCTGTGAACATGTGACGGAACCTCAACCGAGCTGTTGATAGATAGTACCTCTTTTACCAAGGGCGGGGGGGGGGGCGGGGGGGCTCGGGACTATGCATACTTCCATTAAAATTTAATATCTTCACCGGCCTATATGTACATGTATCACGTCTATTTGTGTGCTTTGCTATGGTAGGTTTTTTGACGCCTCAAACCGTGCCCTGTCTAGGATAAGGTGTGAGAAATTTTTTAAAACCGTCTCTCTTCATGTTTTCTTCCCTTTTCTCATCTAAGCAAAAATATTATTCTGAATAAGAACAAGAAGGCAGCGCTAATTAGCAGCAGCTTTGTGCACTACGTCCATTTTTTGGACGACTGTATACGTACATGTTCTCGTATCTCAATACAACAACAGTAAAGCTTATTCTGATTCTGATTCTATGATGGCCTCCAGGGCCCACCCTCTCCCCTCTCAACTCCTCTGAGACAACAAAACAACTACCTCTAAAATAGTTGTTGAGTCAAGTGTTTACAAATGTAGGTATACAGATGCTTAACAACCCATTAAAATATACCAGAATGCAGGAAATGTCATCTACAAAGGAATTATAATTCAAAAATTTCTGTGGGAGGACCTCCAGACCCCCCCCCCCCCATTTCTCTGGTTGACATGCTGCTGTTGTTGCTTGTTTATTTTGTTATTTTTTTAGTTGATACCATCTTTCTTGTATATATCCTAATTAAATTAGGATATGCTACTAAATGCCTTTTTACTTGAGGCATGTTGTTTTTTTTTTTCGTCTAATTTTCTTCCTGGAGTATACCAGAATGCTTAATTTACATGTTAAAAAAAAAAAAAACCCACAAAATCGTCTGCATAAAATAATTGAGGTACCAGTTTCCATTTTAGTTTGTGGCTACATTCAGGTATGAGAAAGTTATATTTTGAAATTGGTTTGTCACGGCAAAATCCAAGATGGCTACCACAGCATTTATACAGTACAGTACTGTATATGTAAACTGACCATCCCTTTCATTCAAGTACACTATGATCTATAGCCTGGTGCTATAAATAGTTTTATATTGCTCAAATGTGTAGTTTCATCAAATGATTGGGGTAGATGAAGATTAGGGGAAGGGAATGATGGCAAAGACCCCATGGCCACCGCCTGCTCCGCCGTTGCACCTGAGGTTGGTTTAAATTGTTTTCTCCACTCGTCAGGATCCATCAGTGTGCACTGCTTTGAAAAAACAAACAAAAAAAATCTTTCATCAATGGGAACATCAGTGTTCTGCTTTTTATAGTTTCATAAGTTTGGGAGTCTTTTACTGGGGCATCTGGGTAGCATGGGATGTTGAAATACATTGTCTAATTTTTTTTTTACTGTCTTTATTGCTTTACTGCTTATTGCTTTTTATTGTGTTTTTTACTGCTGACATGTTTTGTTCCTCATGAACTCATTTGGAATGACAATAAATCTTCTTGAATCTTAGAATCTTTGGTGGATCGTTCATCTGAGCTTAGCTGGTCAGTTCAGATTTTAGCTCATATGACTTTTGTAGTAACCACTTTAAAGAATTAAAATGAATCCACAATCTCTGAACACATGGGACAAACAGGTTTTAACATTTCTGCTAAGAGTGAATCCTGGAAGAAAATTGTTTCCTCTCACTTTGTCTTTAGTGAAAGCTTTGTTCATAATTATATATTTTTTTCACTCAGGTGTTGTTTCCTCAGTCTGGTAGTCCATGGGGCAACTTCTTCTGCACAGAGAGGGACACAGAGTGGAGAGTAAGGACAGTCTAAGTCGAAACTAACTTCCTTTGGGTCTGGATTCACATTGTGAGGTGTCATTTGGGGAACTCTATTTTAGAAAATATTGTGCCATTTCCTGGCCAGAAGTATATATAATCTTCCCAACAGGTTCTAGGGCTACCCCATGGTCTCTTCTCGTAGTATGCCATGTGCTGAGGGAGGATGGTACAGAGAGGTCATTGTGGGATTAGGGGGGGGGGGAAGTGAGAGTGTACAAGGAGAAAAAGTGAAACAAAATAAAATAAATGTGGAGACAAACATGGTTAACTGGACAAGAGGTGTTTATTTGGAGCTGTCTGAGGACAGCAGACAGGCTGACACACACATACACACACCCACACGTGCAATGTTCTGCATGATGAAGGAATTCTCACTTTAAACAAACCAAAGGAAACTGGAGGTACAGAGAACTTTTAAGTGACAGGCCTGGCAACACGTGCAGCCCTACAGTCTACCTGCCTGTCAGCATGGATTTCAACACAAAAAGGACATTACCTTTGAAAATTCACCTGCCATACACACTGACAGTTTTATTTTAATCCCCAAAAGTCAATAGTAAGCTTTACTTTAGTGTAGCTGAAGCATGCCATTACTTCATATATTTAAATCAGACACTGCATTAAATGTTGAGGTGAGTTTACGCCACTGAGGCTACTTCAGCTATGATTTCTGGCACCAGTCAGATGTACATGTCTGGTCAAATCACAGAAGGACATTTCTGAATATGAGTGTTCACATCTGGCAGTAAATGCAAATAAACCCATATTGTGCTGTGCGTCATACAGTTCATTTGAGAGTTCCATAAACTCTCAAATTATTCAGATTAAACATATTTCTTACAGCTCTCTGGCAAGCTGTCGGCTGTTTTTCACACAAATTTGCCATTTATATAAGCATTTTGTAGCAGTGAGTGCTCAAGGAATATTATTGTAGGAAAGCTCAGATTCTTATGAAATGATCAATGGAGAACCAGAAACATCAGAAGGCTTGAAGACTGCCAGTGCAGCCACTGCCTGAAACATCCATCAGTTCCTTCTCCAAAGCCCTTTTTTTGTAAAACTCTATGCTGATAAAATGCTGATTTTCTGATGCATGAACTACAGTCAAGAAAACTAAAATGAAAAAGTTGGTTAATGGGCGTCCAGTAGCTCAGTAGGATTAACACGGTAACCACACACCTGAGTCTGTCACACCCTGACAGCACTTTTGATATGACAGGCAGACTGGAACACGGAGTAAATGTTAAGCCTCAAACAGCTGGTGCAAAAAACACATTGTATAATACCAGGACTCTAGGTGGCAGAAGTATCTGATTGTCACACATTTCTGTTAATTTTTATGTGTCTTAGAGTTTTGCGTAGTAAAATAACAAAAAACTTTACTTACAATACTGAAAATAAAATAAAAATTAAAGTAAAATGGACTGTACTTATATACTGTAGCTCCTTTTTATCTTATCAAGACACTCAAAGCTCTTTATACAACAATCTGTGCCTCATTTACCCTTTCATACAGCACTCTACTAGATCTCTACAAAGACTAATCATTGCTTTTAGGTCGCATTCATACACCGATGGGAGTTCAGTGTCTTGCCCAGGGACACTTTGGCATGTGACTGATGGTGGAATTGGACCCCCAACTCTTGTATTCGAGGACAACTTTGGGCTGCTGTTGATATGCCATACTGTTTTACATTATCCAGCTAAAATAACATCAATGCTGGACAACGTCTCCCACCCCATGCATGAAGCCGTTGCTGAACTGGAGAGCTCCTTCAGTGACAGATTACTGCATCCTAAATGCACAAAGGAGCGTCACCACAGGTCCTTCCTCCCAGCAGCTGTTAGACTCTACAACCATCACTGCTCCCAACAAACTCAATAAAGATTAAATACATGTTGACCTCTGCTAAAACACACACTCTGCCTATACTACTGTACTATATAGTCTGTCCTTATCAATGACATATTGCACATTATTATTGTTATAGTTTATCTCATTTCTTTATATATTGTTCTTAACATTTAGGAACTTTTGTGTGAATCTTTTTATATTTTTATCTGTTGCTGCTGTTGCTGCTGTTACAATTGAATTTCCCATTCGTGGGACAATAAAGGCTGTTTCTATTCTATTCTATTCTATTCTATTCTATTCTATTCTATATATAAAATCACTAAAGCAAATCTCTCCAAGTAAACAAACGAGAAATCTGAGCTTCATGTGCAAAATGTGTGAACTGTTCCTTTAAACAGCTCAAGAGGAGCTGCCCAAAAAGGCATTTCCTTTTCTTCTTTGTTCAGGATTTCAAACTAAATTCCATATGCTTTAATTTATTTCTAATTCGGGAGGTTTGTAAAGCACAAAATAAACTTAATGAAAGAGCATTTGTTCTGCCCTCTTCACTAATTAAAAAAGATAAAAATAGCAGGACCAATCAAACCGGTTTGTCCCAGGTATGTGCCTCACCCTTCATCTCAGGTTTATGTCACTTCAGATCTTTTAGTCTCCTTTTTGTCCAGCGGTCAACACTGAAGGCCCCAAGTGTGTCCCAACTAGTACTGCAGCTTGTGTGTGTTTACTTGGGTGTGTGTGTGTTGTGCTCATAATACATTTAAGTTGGTCATTAAAACCCTGACTATACCTGCAGTCATGTGTTTTAAATCTGTCCGGTGATGCTTTTATTAGAGGGATGACATAAAATCTGTTTTATCTTTCCAAAACATTTAGATTTTCTTTTAAACGCAGGTAAGATAGGCCGTATAACCACTTCCTATTGCCTGGAATAAATCTATAAATCTCTGTAGAAATGGCCTGTTGTAGTTCTCAGCAAACCAGGCTTTAAGGGTGTGACCTATGGTTGTGTGAAACTTCCTGGATTTTTTTGGAAACTGAAATTCTTTAACCTAATCTAATATTTATGAGTATATTTTAAATATTGGGGATGGTTTAAACATATAAGCCACCATCATATGTTTCAAGGAATAAAACAGATTGTTTGGTCTCTGTTAGATCATCCCTCACCCGTTTCAGTTCAGGAAGATGCGCCAAGAAATCAGTGCGTAAATGCGCCTTTTGTTAAAGTTCCTGGACTCAGTGGGAGGCTGGCTGTCACGCTCCTGGCTGTGACTGGGACATGAATAATTCATGCAGGTGGGAGGAGAGACGGTTTCGGGTTTGACTGCAGTCCGCTGCGTGCGTCACATTTGGATTCAATGGGCGAGGACATGGTGAGGGACGGCTGTCCCCACAGCCACCAATAAACACCAGGTAAACAAAGATTTATTCCACTTTATTTGACGAAACGTGCTAATTTCTTCTCTTGATTAAGAATGATTTGGCACCTTGAACATTTGGGTAGTTTTAATCCATGATCTTGTTGTTTGGTTGTTTTAAGCGTCACTGTCATCCATTTTACGCACGAGATTTATTGTGCGCAAAGTATTTCCACCTTCTGTTTTAATGAGAGAATTGAAGCAGCGTGATTTGTAGTGAAGAATGACTAATCTGACCCACCTCTAAACCGAGTTTTTAAACTTCTGCGCAACATGGGAGATAGTTTTGAAACTTTTAGATTAAAAAATTTACTTCTTATTAATTACATGAGAGACGCAAAAAAAAATTAAGCTGTTCAGAAGCGACCTGTTTGACTTTTTTCTGTGCAGTTCAGGCTCTTTATGTGCAGTGCATGTTCAGACACAGGTCCAAGCGGGTCAGTTTCCACATTTGTGCGCCTTCTGATCCTGCAGGATATGAGGATTCCGACTCATGAGGGCCACATGGACCCCTGAGGTTCCTGCTCAGCCCTAAAGCCAGACCAGTTGATCTCACTGTCTTTGGCTTGATGGAGGAATGGAAATCTCTGCAACAGGCCATAATCAACCAGCAGGTGTACCACTGGGGGGGATTTTATCACCTGGATGTATTTTTCTTCTTGTTTTGAGTGCCACTGTGAATGTGTGTCCCGTGTGTGAAGCTCCCTGTGTGATTATTTACTGCCACTGATGTGGGCAAACACATGGTGTGCTGTTGCCCTTTGCTGTATCACTCACTCTGTCCCACAGTTTATCTGCTGGGATTTAGATTTTCTTTTAAAATAAAGGCTTTAATTGAGTCGCAACAGTGGAGGAAACCAGTATCAGTCTCAGTTGAGTACGAAAATTAAGAGGTGTCAGCTCAGCAGAGTTCCCAGGATTGATTTAACCCACACTTGACCTCCCCCCAACAAGCATTAAAGGGATCTGGATTAGAGACCCCTGATGAGGCTCTCCAGATGGTCTTCTCTTAACTCATGGAAGATTTCTTGTCTTGACTACAAACTATGGCAAATCTCCATTACGTGGCCTTTAATATGACTGCTGTGTAAACGGTGGACACTTCTCACACTGATTTGAGGTCATTTGTCCAACAACTTGAATCTTTTATGAGATCAGATATTGCCATAAATCCTTTTTTTTGCATGTAAACTGTTGCGTTCATCCTTCAGCAGTGACGGCTCAAATTGCTCCTTCCATATGCAAACACACATTTCAGGGCTGTTTCTTCTCCCCACGGGCACAGTTTGACGTAGGTTTATCTCATTAATCAACAGATCACCACACCTTCCTGTTTTTTCAATCAGCTGCTGTGTCTTTGAAAGTCGAGAACAAGGAGAACATCTGCTTTCTGCTTGCACTGTTTTCGTCTTCAAGGTGTTTTTTTTTTCTTACGCATGGGTCAGTAATTGTATTTGTCGTGTTGTGTTAGCATAACATGGAGTCTGGCTGTTGCTGTCAGAACCTGATTTATGGCCTCTGTCCTGAGCGAGGCTCTCAGATCTCCATGCCATTTGCTCAGCAGGCTTTAAAGGGTTCCTGTTGGGAGATGAAAGCCTCACTGCAAGAGCAGCTCAGCTTTCTTTAGCTGATTTGGCTCGTGGCAGAGGACCCGAGTCCTTTTCCATCAGGTCCTGCAAACATATGAGATGAGGAGACATGCTGACAAATAGGACGCTGATTGTGTCTGTTTGTGTGAATCAGCTGCAGAGCTGTATGTTAACATCAATGCAGCAACAAGGACATATTTGGACTTTTTGTGCATTTCTTCTTGCATGTTGTGCAGTTTATAGAAAGTTTATGTGCAGTAAACAGTGTTTCTTAAAGCTCAGTACTCGCACTGATCATACTTCCTGCAAAAATTCTGGACACCCACATGCAATAACTTTAACACTGATTCTAATGATTTGATATCACACAGAGGACAGAGAGGGTCTGTTGGGCAGAAACAGAAGAGATGATGCATTTAAATCATGCAAAGAAGCTGAGATTTGTTTGATAGACCTCAGAACAGAGGGTTGTTTTTTTCCCCTGTGCAGGAGAAACCTAATATTAGTTTTAGCTTTTGTTAAAAGAAGCTAAAAGAGTCAGTTAGAGGCTGGATACTGTGTGATAATGTCCTTTCTAGCTTTATTCTAAAATATCTCACGCAAACTCAAGCTGCACACACTACGTGGCTGCACATCATGTGATGTCCTCAGTTGTCCTACAATAACATTTTGCCATAAACTTCCATTTAATGTGCTTCATACATTATGAACCTGTTTGAGAATGACACCAGCTCATCATATCTTTTGCATCATGCTTGATTGAGCTTAAACTGCGGGAGTTCAAAACCAGAGATTTTTTTTAAAAATTGTTCCCAATCACTGACACTCAGATTTTTGAATGATGATGTCAGTTTTACATGCATGGTTTCATGCATACAAAGTGATAGCAAGTGCTCAAGTGAACCAAAAGACCACAACCCTTTGAAATAAAATAAATGAGACAATACAAATATTTTACAATCTTCATAACCACATCTGCATATTGCTTTGATACATTTACAAAATGGCTTAAAACTCAGAAAAAAGTTCCCAAAGCCTTTATAGTTTGCTTTTATATATCTAATTTTAGCTATAGCTATTTAATTTGACCTGACTGAATATTGTTGGATTTTTATACCTGGGTTACTGAGCATGAACTTTGGTGTTTTGAACCCTTTGGCATGATGACTGTCTCAGAGGAGTTGATGGGGGAGAGGGCAGGCTCCGGAGGCCATCTTTTCACCAGCAAGCTGTTGTTTCCCCACTGTAGAGTATGTTGTTTATGGGAATCAGCTTTGCTTTGTGGCTCCTCATTTTGAAGAAGTCCTTTGGATGAAGGAGGAAACGTCTCAGCAAAAAAATAAATCATCCAGACGACTGGATTTTATACCTGGATTATTGTGCATGAACTTTAGTATCTAATTTTAGCATTTATCTCCTTTACATTTGTGACAGTCTCTTCATTTTCTTGTTCCATCAGAACGAGGCATGGCTGGAACACCTTTTCGGGCCACCTACATCTGGACCAGCATCATTTCCAACCTCCAGTTTCAAGTGGAGGTGAAGCACAGGCGCCACGCCCTGAAGTTGTACCATGACTGCTTCCTGGGGTCAGAGGCTGTGGATGTGGTGTTGACCTGCATCACTGCGAACCGTTTCTTTGGCGATGCGGCGGTGCCTCGCTACAAGGCTGTTCGCCTTTGTCAGACACTCATGGACTCCAAGGTGTTCGAGCCGGTGGGTCTTAAAGTATTTGGGAAGGAAAAGAAGAAACCCAGGTTTGAGGACAGCAGCTGCAGTTTGTACAGGTTCTTGAGTCCTGAGATCCCCACCTCATTTGCAACTGACACCCCTTCACAAAACCCTGGTACCACCCAAGTCAGTTATGGCTCACCGAACACCAACCAGAACAAGAACGACTTTACTCAGCCATGTGAAAGGTACATCTGTTCCAACGTCTTATCTCACTTTGCTCTGCTCTCATGTTCCCTGATAGCCAGACTTCATCCTACATACAGCAAGGCTTTAAAATGAGTTGGTGTGAAATGAAACTATAAATACAGTCATGTCTGTATACTTATTGTTCAACTGATACTGTTTAGTTAGACCATTTCTTCGTCATGTGATCACAACCAGACATTTAAAAAGAAAACTGCATGTTCAATGCATTGGACGGAAAGCGTCAAAGGGACCAAACTAGAAAAAAATGTAAAACAAATTCACTGAGATGAAAACACTGTTTATGGATAGATTCTAAATTACAGAATTAAGATAAAACAGTCAACCATATCAAACCCAGCCAAAATATGACACAAAACCATATCAAAAAGATGCTAAAATGTTGTAGAGACAGAAAAGTTGTTGATGACTACCGTATTTTTTGGAGTATTAGGTGCACCAGATTATAAGGCACATTAAGCAAAACAAAACAGTCTGAGAAGTCAAACTTTATTCATCTCATTCACGATAACCACTTAAAACTGGTTCGAGGTCAGTAAGCACAACCAGAATTAATACATAAGGCATACCTGATTATCAATTTTTGAGGAAATTAAAGGATTTTAAGTACACCTTATAGTCCGAAAAATATGGTAATTGACAAAATGAGAGTTGATGTGAAGATCAAGCAAAAAATGACTAAAGTTTCTTAGGAAATTTAAATGACTAAAAATAGATTAAAAAGAAAACTATGACGATATGAAACACCATCTAAACGTATCCATAAAATAACGTAGATAAAAAGAAAAAGATGCAAAATAAACAAGAAAATTGACACTAAAATGTAACTGTAAAATGACACTGTTAAATGTGGACAAACTTTGTATCCGTACTTGAATTAAGGTTATTTTATGCACTCTAACTAGTTTTAACTGTAATTACATTCATTCATTCAACCTTTATTTAAACAGATAAGTCACACTGAGCCTCAAAGACTCATTTACAACAAGTGCGATCTGTTTGGACAGACAATAAAAAGTGGTGAAAAATGACACAAAGGGTTTGGAGACAAAAAAAATTCCTAACACGCTTTTAATCTCTGAAGGTCAAAAGTGTGATAATGAAAAAAAAAAATTGCACACTAGCACATAATGACGCAGATAGGACGCCGGGGGTGGGGGGATGCAAGGATGGTGAGCAGCCAGAGACAACACACAGAGGCACTGCAGAGTTCAGATAAAAATCACTCAGTTCATATACAGTAGTTCCATCTGGAGACATCTGTGCACACTTGGAGGAACGACCAGAGACTAATTCAGAGTCCTGAAATGATGACAGAATATTCATTCAGCTGGGCTCCTCTAAGAAGTCCATGGAAATTCCTCAGTTGGAGGGGAGTGAGGGGCAGAGCTTCAGATTTACAAAACTTCCAGGTGGGTTGAGATAAGACGGCCTGTCAAGGCCAGTCAGGGAGCCGAATTCAGATAAACACGATTGTTTTGGAGACAGGCAGAACTTTAATGACATCTACCTTCACTCTGTGTTGGTCCACTCGGATTCGAAACGTCCAAATTAAATGACCATACCAATGGAACGTGCCTGAGAATAATCCCCAAGATCTGATTCACTCTGCCAAGAGTCTGGGCGCTCGAGACACAAACCAAGCCATCGTATAAGCCAGGCAGCCTGACCAGGTCCAGATTTGCTGCTGATGACTTCCTTGTGTGTTGATAGACCAGGAACCAGCCGAATCCAAAAAGCAGGAACCAGTTGTCATAAATCAAATTAAAAATGCGTCCTTAAAATCCTCAGATGACAGCAGAGATAGACACGTCATCAAGTCTTACAAGTCGATGAGATATCCAGCTGCGTGCGTGCCAACAGGGCAAGTTGGCTCACCTAAAGCCTGTCTTCTCTTCATTATTTTAATATACACTAAATTGTAAACAACTTCCAGATATTGACATTTCCAAGTGTTCTAGAAAAACTAGCAAAGTTATAATTTACTCATGCTTTCTTTCTTTTTTTTTTGGCTTTTTTACAGTAAAAGTATGCAAAAAAAGTATCAGGTTCAAGCTCAGAAATAAAATGGTTAATATGCGCACAACAGGAAATTCTGAAAACAACTGGAATAATCAAAATAAATAAATAAATTGGAGGGGGGTGGTGGAGGCAAAGGGTGACAGCATAACCTGACAAGGGGCTTACCTGTCGTTGGCTGAACACGGGTAGGTGGAGATTTCAAAATATATCAGGAAGTGACAAAAGTAAAACCAAGATGATATCTGTTTTTTATCTGTTTAAAAAGTATTTGTAAAAGTATCTGTACCTGAGATGTTTCTAAAACGAGATAAAATATTTTGAGGGGACAAACGAGGCTTACGCCCAGGTCAAGGGTTCACGTCATTATGAGCAATGAAAAAAACCTGCTAATATTAGCATTTGTTACATAAATGGAAGAAAAATGTACTTTTAAATGACATTTGCATGAACAAAACAGTTGACAGTTTATGTAATAAATGTTTTTTCGTGTACATTTTCCACTGATTGCTCTCATCCTGTGACTCCTCAGAGAAGAGATACCACCGTATTCCACCCACTCCCCGGTGAAAAAAGACAAATTACTGGAGGACGTGTTGGAAAACCTCGACCTCAGCTCCACCACCACTCCTCAAATGACCCGCCTCGGCCTCTCTCAGGAATGTAAGCTTTCTGTCCGAGACACCGACAAGTTTCAATTCATGTTGTCCTGCAGTAAACGTGTGACTTTAACTATTGTTGTGTTTACTTTCCCAGGTGTGCATGAAGTGTGGCACCAGCAGGTTGTGTCCAGGCTGCTGCAGCTCATTGAGCTCCCACTGTTGGAGGACTCGTTAGAAGGCGAGGTCAGGTCCAGGCCTCTCCTGCATGACACCCACAGTGATCCGGACCTGCTGTATATGTCAAGTTACCTGGACAGGGAGGTTCTGAAAGCCTTCAGTGAAGCACAGTAAGTCATCTAAAGTTTGCACAACTTGCAAAAAGGTTCTTATTTGAATCCAGCTGTTGTTTCACACGCTCTGTGATGCTTTGCACTTGTTGAGTACTGAAAGTTATGCACACCCGTGTGACGATTTGGACTGACAGTGAACTTTTATTCTTATTTTTATCTAACAGGAAGTTGCAAAGCAAACATGAATGTGTGTTAGTCTTTTTCGTATCAGTGCCAAAGCTATCTTAATGATTCCTGTAAAAGTGGAGTCTCCTAAAGTCATTAAAAAAACGCACATATGTGCTCATATGATCCCACCTGGCCACTCCAGTTATAATTTAAGGCTTTTACCTTTTACTTTTCAAGCAGGTGTGTTACAAGTTGCAGTTTTTAAGGAAATGTCTGGTTCAGAATATGTTTTTAAGATCACTAACACGTTTTTCACCTGTTTATGTATTTTAAAGCCTTAAAAAAAACTGATCCAGTATGACATTGCTGTAAATAGTTTTAGACTTAACTGTTCAAGAACTGAACATCTGTTTGTGTTTACCAGGCTCTAAGAGAAATAAGCACTTATTCATGAGATTTTCATGGTTATTTAGGGAAGTTGTGAGATCTGCAGTCACTTATATAACTGCATTCAGATAATGTGCAAAATAAAAATACTCTTTTCAGATTTT
>JARVGQ010000759.1:15048118-15064119 GCA_031762355.1 Hypsolebias martinsi | reverse complement strand
CAGCTTGTTCCAATATTTTAGTGTATATACACATACATACATACACACATATATACAGTAATTGTGTTTTGGGAATATCTGTTCATTGGGTCAATAAACAGCTTTTTATCCCAGGTGAAAGCCAATATTTTTACACTAAGCACCATGGTGTAGGCTGTGTGAGAAGAGATGAGGACAAATATAGAAATTAGGCTGACTTTGTCCCAGAAGGTAGACTGTGGTGTCACATATTTGAATAACGGCACCAATTTATAGATAAGGACTGTAGCTTATCTTCAGATGGGTTACAACAAACATTTTTACAGTCTCTTTAAAACTATCAATAGCAAATATTTTTGATCAAAAAATAGTTCCAAAGGAAACCATCAGTGTTTTTCCAACAAACACTTCCAGTGCATGCACATCGCCCTTTGTGCATTTTGGATTGGCCGTCTGTGGGACCACGCATGTTTCCCATTGTGCAGAGAGCATCCCATCTACTTTTTTCTCAATCCTCTAATACCTTCACTGTGTGTGAATCTGTGTTAACAGCACCTCTTAGCAATGCAAAGTTATTTTCTAGTACCACAGAAATTGAAAACGATCAATGATGTTTGAATTCAGAACAAAACATTTCGTTTTTAATTTTCTGAGGATGAAATGCCTTGTCAGGATATTATCAAACCATGCCTGAGAAGAATGTCGAAGTATAGGTTGAATTTTGTTTCTACAGTAATTCTGGTGATTCTTTCCTAATATCTTGCTTTGTGTGTTGGTTTAAGGATTTTACAAATGAATGCCCTTTTTTCCTGAGTGGGAATGGAGACTAAGTCACTGCCCTCTAGTGTTATTCAATAGGTTCTCATACCCAGAAATAGCAGCCACTGTCTTGACTGAATTTAATTGCAGAAAATGAAGCTGTCAAAGATATTATATTTTTAAGATGTGCTTGTATAGTCTCACTTGGTTCTACATGAATAAATACATTTATAGCAGCGGAATGTAACAGTGTTACCTAAAATGTAATTTGTTCTAGTAGACACAGTTAAAATTCTCTTTAATAAAGGGATGGCTCAGATATTTTAAAGTGGGGAATTTATGTAAGTTTATGAACATTTAACAACTCACCTGTTGTAGATAACTTTTTGAATGCCCTATGGAGAAATAGACTTTTATTCAAACTAGGCTGATGCCTATTAGTTATTCAAAGCTTGACCAAATTGCTGACATTGTAAAACAGATTAAATCTGAAACACATAGCAGATTTTTAAACTTTTATATCAGCAATAGTTTGGCATCACATGCTCATTCAGGCAGACTTATGATATTTCTGCAGAAAGTGCCGCAGGCTGCATCAGAAATTCTACATCAAGCTACCGCTAGTTATTTGTCCTTGCAATTAACCATAGGATTCTGTGTAAATGGCATCTAATGAACCATTGATGGCAGAGTATAAGGTTCATAAAACAACATTCGTGTGCACCTCTCTGAACTTTTTGTGACAGAAGTTATTTTTCAGAGTGCAATCCACTTAGAGGTCCACCTGCAATGGATATTGAATGGAATCAGTCAGATTTTGTTTAAACTGGGGTGGTTCAAAGTGCTATCTACCACAGGTGAGATATTAATTACTCATAACCTTTCCACATAGTCCCACGTTGAAAGAACTATTTGAACTTTAGCTTTAAAGGATTGGAATTTACTGGGAAGGGAAACTCCTCATATCTTTAGTGGGTTAGCTGATCTGTGTGCAGTTTCTCAATGTGTGCTAGTGTCAAAATACAGAGATGTGTGCATGAGTCCTGCTCGTGTTCACCTTCAATCTGTCTCTGTGAGCTCGAAGGCATCCTGCCTCGGCACACTTCTCCCGCTCATTCCAGCATTGCATGGGTTAATTTTAGTAGAGCAGCTTTTATATTCAATGGGAATCAAGCTGTTGTCGGAGGAAATTGCCTTTCTGTTTAATTATAGGCTAAAAAGGTTGGGAGGAGCGACATGTGCTGAGCTGATGTTGAAAAGATAACGGGAAATGAACTGAATGAAAGGAACCACATGACTAAAACATAAAAAAAAAACAAAAAACATTTTTCCTGTCTCGCTCTGTGGCGAGAGGTCAGCTGTGATCTGAAACTTTTCAAATGTCAGATGCAAGGTCTGTTTGGTTACTGTGCCCCAGTCTGTCACAGACTTTGAGACAGAGTTAATAAGTGTGTTCGAAATGCAATCTCTTAATAACACCTTCACATGAGCCGAGCCTGAGGATGAAGCGAAAATAAAGAGCTCTATTCACGGAGCTCGTGTAACAAGGCTGAATTGTGTGGTGGTAGAAGAGTAACTTTCAGCTCCAGAGACAAGAGACTCTCAGTGTTTTGCCTCTTTTTCAGCTGATAACTGATCTGAATGATTCCACCTGTCCTACAAAAAACACCTGAATCTGTCAGCAATTCCCTTTTCCAGCTTTAATATGAGGGAGGTTCAAAGAAAAGTCAAACTTTTCCTGACAAACACATGAACAATCTCCTGTGTTATGATACGTGATACAAATTTGGCCATTGTTTTTCTGTTGGTATATGAAGAAAATGATACACATATATGTCCTAAACATACAGTTTAAAATCTGTCCTTCATGTTTGTAGTTTTTAACCATGTTCTTTCTAATCAGCAGCCGTTAAGTGTCTCCTGGTTCATACCCTCAATCACACCTCTCTCTTTTGTGATTTATTTGTAGTAAACTTTCAGGACATTGTCAGTTTAGTGTTGTCATCTTGTTATCTTATTAAAAAAATGGTTTATTTCTGCTGCTCTATTCACACAACTGCTGGTTCTGCTTGGCTTTTATTTGTTTGAGGATGAACTCAAAGTTGCTTCAGTTTGGATTTTCTAGTTTTACAGTATAAAATTTCCAGGTGTGTTTGATGCTATTCACTGTACAGATGTTCCAGTGGGCTGTAACAGTTCAATTTGATAAAAAAAAAAAGAAAATTTAAACTGCTAACACCCACTAAACATTTGACCAGTGAGTGTAATGGGAATTAGTTAAATTAGCATTTAGTCCTAAATCAAATGGTGCTGTAGTTGGTGCATATGGTGGAATGTTGCACATTTTATTTATTTATTTGAACAGAAACACATGTTTAATGACCATAACATCTCATAGTGAACGTGACATCAACATATTGTACACCAAAAGAGACAGAATTGAATTTATCTGCATACAGAACAGCTCACAGCTAACTCCGAGAACTGACGTGGGGTACGTTTTTTTGCATTCTAGTCACAAAATAACAACAAGAACAGCAATAACAACAACAAATAATAAAGTTGTGTGTTACATAAATATAGGTTCCAATGCAGCCTCAAGTCAGAGCACAATACCATCTCTTCCTGCTGTTGTTGTTTATAGGCCATGGGAATAAACTGTGGGATGAAACACACTGACACTGTACAGGGAAAACATTTAATTAACTTGTTTGGGTGGGGACATCCATGGTTAAAAATAGTTTGGCACAGTAAGGTACTTTAGGGGTAAAAGGGTCAACATCATTAGCATTAATGGATTTTGTAGACAATATTTCAGCAGCAGCTGACAAGAAATTACATAGGTGTATTTATTGATTTATGCACATTTGAGACCATTGATCATTCTTTATTAATACATAAACTTGAACATTATGGTATAAAAGAGGCATTACCAAACTATGGCTATCAAGTTATATAAATAATTAGTGTCATTACGTTGAAATTAAAAATATTGAATGGTATTGTAAACGTGTACGTAATTTGCGGCATTCCACAAGGTTTGGTTTTGGGGCTAAAATTATTTATAATTTATTTTAACAATATTTTTAGAGTATCAAATGAGTTGAATGTTGTGATATTAGCAGATAATATTAATTAAGTTAATCAGGAAATGACGTGGAAGAATCAATATCAACTGTAGAAGGAGAACTGATATTATTGAAAAAAAAAGTTTGATATAAATAAAATATCTTTAAATGCAAGTAAAACAAAATTTATGGTTTAGTATTTGGTTACCGTAGTTATGACATAAAACTGAAATTACATGGAGTTGAAACTGTCTGAAACTAATTTTTTAGAGGAATAATTGTTGATTAAAAACTGTTGGAAGCCCCATATAGAATATATCAGCATAAAATAATCAAAATTGGTTACCATTGTTTATAAAACCAGAGAATTGCTAAGTAAAAGTAGTTTACATAAACTTTATTTTTCATTTATTAACATTTCTTATTATGTGGAGGTTTGGGATAATGTATATAAAACTAATATAGACCCAGCAATTACATTTCAAAAAAGACAAATTAAGATTAATAAATGACACTTTGTTTTTACTTCTACAAATCCATTATTTATAAGGTCATCTGCTTTAAAAGTTAGAGATACTGCGTATTTAAGAACACAGACCTTGCAAGTATACCTGTTAAAAATCTTCTCCTGCTGTCGAGTGTGGTTCTTTAGAGTAAACAATGTTAGTGAGAGATTTTCTCCAACAACATGTTATACCGGATTAGAAATTCAGTAGTCGTCTTCCTGCCGTTTTCAACGTTTTTTTTTTTTTTTTTTTTGATTTAAGGGAAAGTACTTATAATTTAAGGTAGATTTTTTTTATTTTATTTTTGAAGTAAGCAAAGTAAGAACTAATGTCACTTACAAATGTGACTCAGATTGGGTTTAAGTGAGGATATTCAGTTTAGTAAGAAAATGTAAGTAAGTTAATGAAGAGTTACAGTTCATAAAAGTTGATGATGATGATAATAATAATAATACATGGCAATTTAATTCTTGTAATAATAATAGTACTAATAATGTTAATAATAATTTAATATGTATATGAATAAGTGTATATAAGGAGGACATCAATATTATTGTATATTGATGTTCTGTTAGGTATTTTTTTTCTTTCCATTTGTTCGTGTGTTAGTTGTTTTTGTATATTTTGTATTGGGGGAATCCATAAGGAATTAAAAAAGAGGCATAGTAAGACTTTGACATCTACTATTTTTTATTTTTTGGTAGTTATTTGTTTGAAACTGTTCTTTTTGACATTTCCAAATAAAACATTCATTCATTCGGTCATTCATTCACTTTAAACCGTCCATATTTGCATGTCGGTAAAAATACAAATCATTTAAGTGCAATTCTGATGTAACAATATTTGTTATTCTGTAAACCAGAACATGCCTGCTCCTTGTACTGATTTAAAAAAAAAAAAGACATGACCCATCCACCAGCTGCACTTTCAATATAAAGCTGAAATATGATTTATTGTAGCAACTCTTCCTACTGATCTGTTTTGCAGTCCTACTGAACACCATGTACAAAGTTTGCTGCATTATGAGACTGTTGCTGTGCAGCTGGAAGGTCCTGGGCTTGGCTTGGCTTGAGGTCCTTTTTTTTGTTTGGAGATTGGATACTCATGCTGTGCTTGTGTGATTTCTCTCCGAGTACTTCAGTTATCTCTCACAGTGACGCACACCATCGTGAACCACATTGAACACGCGGTTATCAGTACAACACACACTCCAAAGGCTTATACTGAAATCGAAATCACAATGACTATGCTTTGTAACACCCAGTAAGGCAAAAATATAATTTATATGTAGATAAAAATATAAAAATGGGTTTTTCATATACTGAATGTTAACGTGAATAATATTTTTTTTGTTCAGTTGCTGTGTTGTGTGGCAACTGCAACACAGCTCCACTGGTCTTCACATATTGTATCTTTGATGTGTTTGTGTTTTTGGCACGGCTGTAAGATGCAGTTATAATACACCATTGCTTATATGACCCAGATCCATCTGTATGTGAAGTCAAAAGTAAAAACAAAATTGATATCTTCATCTGGGATGACATTCAGTGATTTAATTCTTTTTTATTTTCTTCAACCTTGTCAGGTGGAGACTGTTTTTGGTTCTCCCAACATGACAGTGGCATATCACGTGACAGGAGGGGACACAGTTTATCCTCCATCTGTAGTGGTGGAGGGCTTGACATCATATGGCCGCGATAAGCTGATTGCAGACCTTCGACAGTATCTCCCATTGGTAACCGCCTTGCCTTCCCCTGTTGCATTGTGGAGAACCAACCCTGCCACCGGCTTCCAGCTAAAAACAGGTCAGCCGGTGCAAACTCAAGATGAAAATAAACAAGAGACTGATCAACTTGACATTTGCTGTGATTTGTTCCTTCTGTGACTGAGCACAGAAGCAGAGGGAATAGAAAATAGAAAATAAATGCACCACAATGCAAGACCACATTAGAGAAGGAAATTACTTTTTCAGTCAGAACACATAAGGTTCATGTCTACTTTAGGCATTTATGATCCAATGTCATGTTTTCTACTGCTCTTCTATACAGCACAGCTTAAGAAGGTCCAGAAGCCTCTTTATTGTGCAGTTATTTACTGTAACTATCTCTGTTGCAGTGCTGCAATTTGTGGGAATGGGTGACGATCCCCGATCCTGTCGCTTCTCTCAAATGATGGAGCAGAGGTTGGAGAAGGTGTTTTCTGAGGCTCAGGCCAAAGTTCTCGAAGTTAAAAGCCAACTCTCAGTTCAGGTACTGTGGTAAAACTATTCTGTTGCACTGCACTTTTTCATCTGCATTAAAGTTCCCTTTACTTTTGAGACTGGAAGACATGAAGTTACCAAACAAAGATTTGGCTTGATGTTACCTCTTTTTTTAATAGTTGTCTGTTTGCAGAAATTTCAGCAAGTAGATCTCCTTAATAGTGTTTTCACCATTAGAACACACTTAAACTATTTTTTTGTTTGTTTGTTTATTTCCAGACATCAATGTCACCATGTAACTTTTGATTTGGCAGCCACAAAAAGATGTGAATTGTGTGTAATTTGTGCAATATTTGACCCTTAGTTTATAGGAGTGTCTTTTTTAACAGCTTAAAATATTAATTATGCTAGAGAGGCAATGTTTGGATTAATTTTAAGGAGCTGTCATATTAAATTTCATTTAAAAAAATGCCACAACTTTTTGCATACTTTCAGACTTTTTCTTTGGCTGCTGGAAGCTTTTTTATACAGATTGAGATGATTCTGTCACGCTACTTTATGTCATTTGCCTATAAGTTGTACATTACAGTAAACAGCATAGTCCTATTAATTTGTGTTATTTTAAACTTTCATCTTCTTCCATTGTTTTTTTTTTGGCCTGAACTTTTTTTGCTTTTTAATATATATATATATTTGTTTTTAATAGATGCTAAGTGTCTCTCAGACAGCGGCCTCTCCTGCTGTGTCCCTGGTCTACACTGTAAAGAATAGGACTGTCTACCTTAACGGAACAGTTGCCTCAAACCTCCTCGGTCAGCTTTCTGCTGAGCTGGTGGGCTACTTCCTCTTCTATCCACCACTTATTATTGCTGAACGTAAGTTGCAGTTCTAATAGAACGTATGCATTTTAGTCCACTAAACTTGTTTGCAGTAAATCCATTTGAATACGTTTTTAAAGTTAACAAGCCTGAATCACACTCAGGTTTGAAGTTATTGGATGCTTTTCATTGTTTTACTGCTCCTTTTAGACACAACTGTGGTTCAAAACTTAGCCACATTGAGTAGTTGTTAAACTGATACAAGTAAGCCTATAACTGTCCTTTCAGTCTCCTATGAAGATACATTCAACCTCCGCCTACTTCAAAAATGTGCATGAACTGAGACAAATGAAGGGCGACAGAATCAGTAGGTGTCTAAACTGTAGTCCCAGGGGAGTTCCAGTATGTTTCACTGGAGGGAATTATAACTGACACGAGGCTCAGATGTGTATAAAATGAGACAACTGTTTTGGGGGGAATTTTTATTAATGCTCGGATGAGAAATTATTTGTTTTATATAATATCATATTGGATAATTCCTCTATAAAGCTGTGAAACAAAGCTCTTGAATTTGACACGAGGTTCGAAGCAATTTTACCCCCCACCCCTCCACACGCACGCACACAGACAAAAGTATGCCTTTCTTTACAGGGACTTTGCATTGACTTCCATTCAATTTTTTAATCATTTTTATAGACTAACCCTGATTTTTTTCCTAAACCTAACCATTCCCAGTACCTAACCCATCCTCAATTCACACCTTAGTCCTAAACCTAACCACTAACCCACCAACAGAACTTCCTCTCATGGGACCCAGGCTTTGGACCCCATAAGGAGCAGTTGGTCCTCACAATGTAGTATACATTGGAAAAATAGTTCTTACCAGGTAACATATACATGTCCCACCCCCACCATACCCCCCATCCACACACACACCGTTTTACCAAGAAATTGACATTTCCATTGTGTAAGAGAAAACATATTTTACTTTCCTGATTTAGACTTCTCTGGTGCTTTATGTGCGAACAAAAGACAAGAATCCTTCACAGGGTATTACTCTGAAGGACCGGTAATACAAATCACCAAACACTATCAATCAACCAAGCTGTCACGTTTTGTCACGTTTCATGTAAAATCTCTGCAAACTGACTAGACAATAGTTTACAAAAGTGTTACATTTTGTCAGTTTCCTCTTTTTGTCTACACATCTCATTTGAATCAAAGTACGTTTTAAACTAGAACCAAACGAGGCCTTTTTTTTTATTTATAAACCAAAATAAAGTGAATACTTGTTGGCCCACGAGTGCTGCTGATGTGCAGTTTTATTCTAAATTGTGCTTTAATGCATGGATAATATGCGCTCATGGTGTGCAGCTTTTGTATACTGAGATTTTGTGCACGTAAGTGGCAACAATGTCTCTAATAATGAAATTCTGTTTACTGAAAGCTCAATGATTTCGAACAGGTCTGGAAAAATGTCCAGTTTTAAAAGCCCTCTGGTCAAGGCCAACATGTGGAAATGGAACCTTTTAATTTTCTGTGCAAGCTGAAATACAACTGCAAGAGTTACAATGGTGTCTGACCAACCATTTATTTGGTTGCAAAAAAAAGTTGATGCTTGAAAACTCTGAGCAGCTTGAGCCTTAGGCTGTGACTTTCCTATGACTGAACAGTCTTCGGTGGTTTTCTTTTGGCTTCTGATGGCAGCTGTTGTTGAAATCATTTCATTCTGTCTGTCTCAAAAATGCCGCAGGTATTGTCTTCAAAAGTACCGCTAATGTTCACTTGTTCTTAAAATTTAGTTGATTTCTAACTATGTTTAATTCCCCTGTCAACAAATGAACTATACATAATATTTATAGAGTTTATTCAGCCATTCATTCTTCCACCAGTAATTATTTGACGTTAATACAGTGCTTACATAAAATATCACATTTACTAGAATAAAAATATCTAGCGCAAACTTTCAGCAATCAAACTGTTTTGTATTTAAAGATGATATCTTGTCTTTACACACTTAAATCTGCTTCAAGGCAGAAACACTGTAAAACATTATTCGTCATGAGGGAAGAAGACATTTATATTTGTTAATAGTGAAGGAGGGCCAGTATCATGAGGTTTTCCAAATTTGCTACAGTTCAGCCATGTTGTAATAAGTTGTGTATTTTATGGAGTGTGTTGGCAGTGTGGAAGAGCTGCAAGTGAAAAGTAATTGATCTAGTTTATGATTAACGTTCAAAGCCGTGGACTTTCCTTTGCTGTTTACATATAATATATAGATACACAGGTTTGAACTTGGTGGGCCTAAATATAGTCTTGTATTTTTTCTCCTATGAGCTGTTCACTGCAATACACAATAAATTGTTTGGTAAAGAAACAACAGAAGACACAAAATTACACACATATATCTTTTGTATTTTCCCAAATAGTGAAAAAAGAAATGTACATTTCTAAACCACATTTTAAGGAATCTTTGTCTTAGTAGGTCTTATCCAGGCAACGAGAAGCAGTTTTGATAGTTTAAATGAAGATAAACACTATTTGTGTTTGTGGGCCTCAAATAAAAACATACTTTGTGCTGTGATTGAATTAGGCCACATAATTTGGTTAGAGGCCATTTATATTTTGCTTAGCAAAGATAGAAGCAGAAACTGACAACGAAGCAAACCCAGTGAGACATGAATGTAAAAACTAAAGAAGTGGGAAACAATGTTTTTTTTTTTTTGTTCTTACTGCATCTTTACTTTTAGTAATGTCTCACCTTTCACAGGAGGTGTGAGCATATGCTGGCAGCAACTGCTTCCTCACTTCTAAGCCAGTTTTTGCAGTAGTTAATTAACAGTAGGGGATTCTTCCAGCAGCCATGTGGGCTCTGGTCAAAAGACCCAATCTTCCTCCACTCCATTGTGCCTGTTTGCAGCCCTGTGTTTCCTGTGTAGACTGGACTACCGTAATTTTCAGCCTATTGAGCTCACCTGAATATCAGCAGCGCCCACTAAATAAATAAAAATATTACTTTTGTATGCATATAATAGACCGTGTTTGTCTATAAGCTGCAGGTGTCCACATTGTAACATGAGATATTTACACAGATAGATGTTTTAAAAACTTAATTAAATACATACTGGTGACATACACAAACATGTACAGTAAATTAATTTTTCTGAACAGTGCCTGTAATACAGCTCGTTTAAGAAAATAAAATAAAATGCAGTAGCCTAAAAGGAAGTTATTGATCGCTAGGTTCACCTTCCTCCTGCACAAGCTTGTGCTGTCCTTCAGACAAAACAAGGAGGGCAGGAGAGAACGGGCCAGTTCATTGGCCTCCCCTCCCTGTTTCATTGGTCCACTGTGACCTGTTCTGTAATTTTATTGCTCAGATTTTTTTTTAAACCTTATTTGTACAGGTCAACCAGATATAAGCCGCAAGAAATATATATAATAAATATATATAAATTATTTTAGGGTTAAACAGAAATTGGTGGAGTCAAGTTTTCTTCCGATTATTGACTATTATACATACATGAACACCTCTGCTCAATGTCTTCACATGCTGGATAGCATGTATCATGATGCTTTGTGATTTATTACAAATTATGGAGCCCTAACGCATCACTGTCTCTTGTATGCTAAGGTAAAATGGCCATCTCTACATGTACGCCGGCTTGGTCACTGGCATGTTTTGATTTACAAGGCTATTCTTAATTTGACAGCACCTTATCTTTCAAATTTGTTAACTTGAAACAATAGGACCTACAGCCTCTGGTCTCAAGACTTTTAAAATTTTAGTGTTCCCTGTGTCAGAACAAAAAGGGGGGGAGTAAGCCTTCAGCTTTTCTGCTCCAACCTCATGGAACAGTTTGCAATCAACGCTTAAACTTAGAACACTAATATCTCTGAATGTATTTAATACCATGATAGATCCCATTATGTTCAAGTTGCAGAAGTGCATTTGTTTTATTTGAGTCATTTGTTTTATTGTAAGTCTATGTTTATTGTGACTATGTGTTGTAACTGAGTGTTTTCTTTTATTTTTCTTTTTTCTTTTTTTTTAATTCTGCTCTCTTTATTCTGTCAGTCTTGACCAGGTTTCTCTTGTAAAAGAGATCTTTTGATCTTGATGGGACAAACCTGGTTAAATAAAGGTTATTATTATTATTATTATTATATTTATAATTATTATTTATACATGTAGTATCGTTGAGTTACGAGAACCCAAGAAAGACGTGAGCGCCTGGGTGTGATGGGGCTAAATGTTTTGACGGCATGAAGCTCATTAGCTCATCAAAAAAAAAAATCATAACATAAATTAGCCGCAGCATTGTAGAGGCCACGGGGTTCAATGCGCGTGAAAAAAGTAGCAGCTTATAGTCTGGAAATTACGGTAGCTGCAGTGTTCAGTTCTTCAAAATCTCCACCTCTCTCCAGATATTTCTCTCAGGTGGAGTATCAGCGAACCTAAGGGTGGGGGGAGGAATTTATACACTGCTCTCACCAAAGGTGTAAAATGTGATGGATTGTTTTAATAATTGCTTTCTGTCAGCGATTTGGAGTTTTTAACCCCTGCTGGTTCTTAATGTAAACCAGCAGCTCTTCATGTGAAAACCTTCTCTGTGTTTTTACTTCTTTCGTGTGTTTCAGGCGAACAGACTGCGTAAAACTGATTTTGCTGACAGCCCTGCGGTTCTATCTATCACCAGTGCAAAAACTGCCTTGCTGCTCCTTTCACCTCTCCCTCCCTCCCCCACCCTCCACCCGTCTCCCTCGTCATGCCTGAGCGTACAGTTCTGCGAGTCGGTTTTCACAGGCCACTGATACAGCATTCCCCCAAACACCCCTGCACCAGCCTTCAGCACAACAGCTTAATCAGGCAGGAAAGAGATGCAAGAGAACACAGAGCCAAGCAGAGCTCAAGCTGCTTAAAGCTCCTCGTCTCTTCTGTTTGTCTGACATCCAGTGATAATGAGGCTTTGAACTGAGAGCTCAACTAAAAAAAAAAAAAAAAATTGAATAAAATAATGTGCCAGAGTCAAAACTTTTGCCCACCACTTGTTTTTTTTTTTCTGGCTCAGATCTATGGGAAATTATTTCTCAAATACAAAATATCTGACAACAAAGAATACAAACCAAAAGCAGGTTAGAAAACAAATGTATGTTTTAAAATCATATTGTTTTTTGTATTGCAGCAATTGAATATCACAATCTGAACACATCTATTGCAACAAGAGACTTCTGGGTTGTTACAGGTAAGGATGTCATTGCTTTTTATAAAGAAAAATAACTGTTTAAAGAGTGCATTCATCACCCTGCAGAAATGAGCTGCTGACAGGGGAACATCTAAGTTGTCAAATGTAAACTTTTCTTTTTTTTTTTCATGCAGCAAATTATACACCACGAAGGATGTATTGTGCAAAAATCATTTACACTGTCATTCTTGCACTAACTGTATCAATTAAAACCATTTCTGCTCATGTTTGAGCCTAAAAGTCACTTTTAATATGAGCAGTTAGCCATTTTAGCTCCATGACTGACCGCATATGCTTGAACTTGAACAATAAATCTTGATGCTCGAGGGCATCCTTACAGGTATTCAGTAATATGGATGGGTTTTCACATCAGGCTTTGTGGTTCTTTAACCCCACACTTGCTGCAATAAGTGGCCGAGTCAGTACAAGGTCAGCACCTTCGTAATGAGATTTACTCCGACTGAATAAAATGTACAACCAGCAGAACTACTTGTTCAGCTGTTGATGAATTAGAGCATCTGGATGGAGGAAATTCCATTGCTTTTGTATGGCAGTAGAGAAAAGATGGACTAAATCTCTTTATGTTTATGTGTATGTTTGTTTCCTTTCCTGTCTGTTCATCGGAAATTTATTTGACATTTACCTATGTTCAAAATTTAGAACAGCTTCTGGTTAAACACGTGCAACCTCACAAAACAGATTGTTTTAATTTACAAATACACATGCACAGTGTGTTTAGGTATGATGCACCAGGTGAGGTTTAGTTTTCATGAAACTTAGCTAGGTGTAGCAAAATCTAACTGTGTCGTTCTTGTTTAGTGTATGAACTCCAACTTAATGTCACAATAAGTCAAAATCAGTGAAGATAATGTTGCAACAGTTTTTGACTGTCTACTTCTTGACTTATAGTGAAACTGTAAATTTAAAACAAAATATAATCTTAGAAACATACAGACAATCTACTGTATTGTGAATAGGTACATTGTACATTGTGTACATTTACAGAAAAAGTATGACTGTAAATAAACTGCTCCATCCTTTCCTTTCCCCATCTAATGACAACCAACTATTTTTCTATAATAATGACCATTTCTGAATGATAACATTGACTGTTACAAATACACACATACGGCAATCCCTGAATGATGCTTTGAAGCAGATGATGAAAAATTATTCTGAGAACATTTACTACCGCTGCTACACTCCACCAGCAACCATGGAAACAGGAAGTGACACGCTAACCCGAAAGTGACATCATCACAGTGTAAATTGCTATTGACTTAATACTTTTTGAACAACTGCACAGACTTACATTGTAACATTTTAACAAGTAGATATTTTAAAAACTATATTATAAATATATAAATAAAAGCATAACTATGAAATAACAGATCAAACCGCCTTATAGTGCTAAAGGTTTTTCTTTGCAATGGAAAATGGCGTCAAGGGTTGTGACAACAAAAGCAGCATAATTTGACATTATCTTATTGAATCCAGGGTGGGATGTTGGCAGTGAATTATTTTGTTTCTGTGGTTGGATTTCTCTGGAGAGTTTGGAGGTCAGGTTAATGAGAGCACATTGTCCTGCTGCCGTGCTGCTTCTGCAATTAAGAGACTGAATTAGTAGGTGGTGGGTGCATTATTCCCCAAAGAAATGCCAATAGTTTTAATGTTTTGACTAAATAGATTTGCTATGACATTTGAGAAGCAGCTAGGGCGTGATTGATTTTTACATACATTTTTTACGATCAGTTTAATTGGTCAACTGTAAAAATGCTATTTTTAGAACAATATTCTGTCATGAAAGAACAATTCATTATATCCTCTTTTACAATGATCTGTGCACTCCCTGCCTTTCAACAACATTTGCAGTGATCCAGGATGTTGACAACGCCAGCCTGGATGGACAGTACCAAAGCTTTGCCAATGTAATGGAGCAGCGCCTGGCAGAGTTGTTTGTGTTGGCGGGCCAGCAGGGCACTCGTTTTCGACGAGCAACAACTGTTGCCAGCTTCACCATTCAGGTACCAGAGCAGTGCATAGAAAAAAGCATCAATTAACTTTTCCCTGTGATGTTTTGTCAGATTGACCTGACACGATGTCATTTCAGTTCAACTTTTTTGTTTTGCTTCTTTCTGTCGTTATGAATGTTTCATTAGATGCAAACTTTGATAAGCACTTTGGCAGCTCTTGGGTGATTAGTTGCGGTCTACCCCCATAATTAGGGAGCTCCTCAGCCTCATGTGCTAATTGCCCATCAAAACAAGCCAGAGGTTGACTCCTTTACTAAACAAGTGCCCACAATGTGCTATTCCCTCTGCACACCAAAATCCATGGTTTCAGTGGACTGTTTTATTCCATTTTAATTAGTCTTTAGTAACAGTTGTTGTTTTTTTCCCTATAAGTGTGCACCATATCATTTTCATTCAGATGGTGAGCATCCGCAGAGTGTTTGGGTTGAAGAATCCAGCAGAGATGACCTACTATGTCCAACACAATGGCATTCCCTTACTGGGCACTTCAGCCGCCAAGGTCTTGAACACGGTGGATTCGCAGACCATGGCGCTCACCTTGGGCTACTTTGTTCAGCTGCAAGCAGAACGTAAGCACAGCTGGCTTCTGACCTTTGACCACTTGGAAAAAGAGGAACACTCACAGTAAAACATGCAAATTGAAACGCCTGATGTTTGAGTTAAAAATGGAAAACTGGTGGAGTGAGGGGCACCGCAACAAATTTGATGGATTTTTTCTCTGAAATGGTCCCAATGAGACAGTGATTGTTTGGGCTGTGGTGCTGTGTACTGCTAAGAGGCGGGGTTGGCTGTGGAGGTTGAGCACACATGCAGCATTTTCTTATAGACTGGCTGAATCAGGGACACTGTATATCACACAGAGCTGTGCACCGTGTCACTTAGCGTGGGTGTGCCAAATGCTTCTCTAAGAAATTGAAGTAGACTATATAGGTTATTGTGCTTTGAACACATACTGTATACAGCAGTCCCTCACTACTTCATGGTTCGTTTTTTGCGGACTCGCTCTATCGTGGATTTTCAAAATAAGATTGGACATGACACACAATTGGCTGACTGAAGGATGGGCCACATGATCGACATGGAATATTTATTTAAAATAGATTATTAAAAATTACTTAGCACCTCCTGCACCTTTGTGCAACCTACACTGTAGGATAAGCTTCCTCCTGCAGCTGAACAGCTGATCAGCTGTTCTCCTGCAGAGTGGGAAAAGTGGGCGTGGCCAAGAACGCTTGCTGGTGGCTGAGAGCTGTGGAGGCACAGAGAAGGGAAGTCATGTGCTCTTTTAGGGCGTTTAGAAACGTTGTTTAGAATGTTGCAAGATTGTGGGAATGCCTATATATATATATATATATATATATATGTGTGTGTGTGTATATATATATATGTGTA
>JARVGQ010000759.1:14917660-14928420 GCA_031762355.1 Hypsolebias martinsi | reverse complement strand
CATCAGAAGAGTCCTCCTTGTGTTTTGGGAGCCATAATGAAGGGCTAATGAAGAGCTAATGGCCTACCGGGATGCTAACGACGCCGTCTTCCTCCGTCCAGTACGTATTCCTCCGCCGCTGCACTGCGTAACTGTATTCTTCCGCCGCTGCGCCGCCGCGTTACGATGTTTAACGTTGTAAAATCGTCGTAAAACTGATGTCAAAACCGACTTAAAACCGAACGTAACCGCGTAACGTGAATAAGGGAGATGTCGTCGTAACTATGAAACGTCGTAAGACGAGACCGTCGTAACCCCGGACTACCTGTACATATAGGGGCTGAGTTGGGGTAGAGGCATGGCAGAACCAGAAAGTCATGGTTCAACTCCCAGTCATTCCCACATGTCGAGGTGTCTCTGATCAAGACACTGAATCCCTAATTGTTCCCCAGGCGCTTACATCGCTGCCCACTGCTCCACCGGGGTGTGTCTCATGTGTGATGAGTTAAATACAGAGAACCAGTTCCATCATTGTATGGAAATTTACAATGATGATACATATAGCACTTATAATTAAATATGTACATTTATATGTACATACATACACAAACATATACACTGATGAGCTAATAACGGCTTGTCTGAGCAGACCCACCTCCAAGTCAGGTTCTGTCATCTTCAAACATCTTCAGCCTTCAAAATATCAGAACAATTTATGTAAAAACTTCTTTTTATACCTTAGCGTGTAATGATTCTGTAGTGATGTGTGATAGAGGAAAAATAGTTTAAGTCCTACATGGCACCTCATATACTGCTGCCCCCATTTGCACTTGCAACTTAAAGGATAAGCATTCCTGACAGTAATGCTTGTCACCCGCCCCTTGTCATGCCAGAGTTTTAAACTAAGATCCCTTCATGCTGAGAAGGTGCATAGTTTATGGTCTTTTTTCAAAGCTTGTAAAGGACATTGTGCATAATCTCATGGGGAGGTCTTGTGTGATCTGTTAGTGCTTGAAGTATGTTTTGAGGATGACTCTGTTACTATTACCCCTAAGTTTCTGTTAACGTTTTTAAAAAGTGCTCACGTATACCTTTAACCATCATTTCATCACAGGGCTCTCGGTCAATGTCAGAAACAAAAGCTGTTCGCAATTTGTCCTAATTTGTTGTAAAATGTGCAAGTCATCCAGGCTGCACTTTGTTGCACCACATGGTCAGAACACTTCAGGGCCATTAATGATGCTTCAGCAGCAACTGTAGTGTTGATGCTTCATTTCACTGAAGAGACAGCCAATCAGCGGCTCCAAATTAGATTTACTTTCATTTCTGAATTTCCCTCGGGGCCGTGTGATGCTGTTATCTGACAAACACAACTTCTCTGTCCGCGGTGCAGAGGGAAACATAAATATTACAGTCAAACTGGCCTCAGACATGTGAACAGTTTCAAATAAATGTGGGGAAAGTGTTGTAAAATTCTGATGCAACACAAAGGGTGCAGGAGGGTTAGTTTGGGCCTTTATTGCACCTTGGTGGACTTATTCGGCTGCGAGCTGTGCAACGAACAGCTCTGATGGCAAGCAGCATAATCAAGACACGTTTTCTAATTGGCAGAGCTTCCAGTGATGTTCTTATTTAATGTGTTTGATGTCACTCCAGCTGCAATTTACGGCGGCGTTAGAGCCACACCATAAATCCTGTAATCAATTTGATGACGGTATGATTGGTGTACACACAGGAGGAGGCAGTAATGTCGGGCTCTCGGGTTCATGAGACTCCCAGGCTTCATATTTTCTCTCAATTCACATCCTATTAGAGATTCTGACCCTCCCCCTCCATCCTCACTCTCTGCTGCTGTAGCCTCGCCACTCATCCCCACATCCCTCCTCCCTCTCCCCCTCACACACACACATGCTGCTCCCCTCTTTCACACAAACACACACACGCATGCACTCGTTGCACTCTCCCCGTCTTTTACAAACGTAGCTCGCAGACTGAACAGTGAGACTGAGAGAGTGTGTGTGTGTGAAACATGAGGTTTGGGGGGGAAAACGTGCAAGGAACAAGAAGGCTACATGTGTTCCGGCTTGTGCACACACACACATGCTTTTTAATTTTTTATTTTTTTTTTTAACCTTACGTCTCCTCTTTAATTCTCTTCTTTGCAGCTCGACGTGTTTCAGTGACAGCAGTCCTGCAGAGACAAAAGGTGAAGCGACGCTGCACAGATGTTGCCAGGTAGGTAGAGAGCAGAATAATGGGATCAATACTATTGTCTGTAATCTACCTGCTGCTGGACTCCCTGTCTGGCTCCAGCAGAGAGCATCAGAGAGAGAAGGTGAATCAGAATCACCCTGCCTGCAAGAGGAGAAGAAAAGAAGAGGCTGGCTGTGAGGTGAATCCCTCTATTTTTTTTACTTACTGTGTAAAATAGCTTTTGTTTCTAATGCAATTTGATGCAATTCCGTCTGAAATTTTGTCGGCGCTTCAAATTCACAGACGTTATAGTAGAACGAGACGTGCTGGGCTGTAGCTGCATGACTGGATCCATTCTCATGAGCCTTTTGTTATAAATCATCAAGGCTGCTCGTTGCTGAGCTCATGTCTCTGCGTTATGCTCAAAAGGCACCTTGTTTCCTGTCATTTGTCACACGTTCATTGTAAAATCAGCAGCTGTCAAGTCGTCCAGATGACTGATAGCTCTGCGACGTGCATGCACTCAGTCCACTTGCACCTGCAGCACTCTGACCTATACGAGCATTTAGTTGGATTGATAATTGACCGTGTTTGGACGGAACCTGAAATCCACCTGCAGATAAATTCACAACTCGTTCCAGTTGTGGCATGTCTGTCGCTGTCAGTGCTCCAGCTGTTATGCACTATTAAAACAAAGGCGTTTACAAAAGTCAAGTCAAAACGCTGATTTCCAAAATCCAGAGGCCTGTATGAAGTGAAACAGATAAATAATATACATGACTGCAGGTCAGTTAAATTCAGGCGTTGACTCTAAATAGAATATGAATGCATGTGTTTGCTGAGAGCAATGAGAAAAGACAAATTTATCTTTGTTTCCACATGCATGATCACATGCAGTCTCCCCATCTGTCCAAGTCATTCTGTCTGTCTACCAGCGGGTGGCATTGCCTTCTAGTATTTTTTTGCACAATGATTTTTTTTTTCATTCATCAATGAAAGCACACAAAATAATCGCATACTCATACATTTCTCTTTTTGTCTTTCTCATTTTTGCTCTAGTTTTAGCCGAGCTCGTGCGTCCGACGAGCGTTCCCGTCTTCTTCTGCTTGGATCGACGAAACAGAACACGAACGTTGATAAAACTGTTATTTATAGTTTCTCTCACCTGAATCGTTAAGATATTTAAGAAAATGTATGAAAAGTATAAATCTTTTAAAAAAAAATGAAATAGCTCTACATAAATTATTTAAATAAATTAAAGTTTTAGCAGTTTGTGTGCCTTGTTGACTTATAATCATTTTATCCATTGTAGTATCATAAATAATTTAAGCTAATCAATTTATTTGTGATATATATACTTTATGCCCTACGTTTTTAAAAGCTTCTTGGCTAACTAAGCTTTGAAAAGGGCATTGAATGTTTGAAATAGGCAATAAAAGCTCAATTAATTATGTTCAACATGCCTGTGATATTTACCAACAGGTTCCAGCTAATCGCCTCCCTTTAATTAATCCTCGTGATGCATTGCTGAGATTCTTTGTGCTCTGCTGTATCTGACTGCTGTGATGAAAAGAGAAGATCAGCCTGGAATAAATAATGTGCTGTTTATTGCAGCAGGTTACGCATTAATTAAACCGTCCGGGTTCATTTCTGATCCGCAGCGAACCAGGAGCCCGGCTGGTGCCGCAGAATCCAAATGTCAGATGAGGTCATGCCTTTGTCTCGGGTGATGCTGCTGCTCTGCGGTCCTTTCTGTTAACACTTCTTTTTTTTGTTTGTTTTGTTTTGTTTGCTCTTAAATCTCACCACTGGACTGTCTGTGCGCAATAAACGGCTTGGCTTTCACACCCTCCCTGTGCATTTTAATTTTACAGTATGCCCCTCTGTCCCTGAGACCCTTAACCTGTGAGGTCAAAGCAGGTCACAGGTGAGGTCCTCGGGAACAGGGCTGCATTCAGTTTCAACGTCTTGTTTAAATAGAGGAAAAGTTCATAGATTTTTTTATTCCCCCAGAAGTTTTTTTTTTTTTAGGTTTGATGTTTCCCCTTAAATGCTTTTAAATGTAAAAGAAGTCTCCAAGATATTAAGGTTTTTCAAGCCGAAGCAAGAAGCAAACATCACGACTCCTGTCCTGCAGCATGGACTGTATCAGGGGGACGACCCTACTGGCTGCCTTTGTGTTTTAGCCTCCACTGGGGGCCACTAAGAAGGCAGCCGAGGTTTGTGACCCCGTCGTATTTGTCACCTTAAAGCTCAATCTCAAGTTTCTACTTTGTGCTGGAGAAGTTGCTCTGTTGTTTTCTTTCTTTGAACCTCTCGTGAGTTAATAAAAGTACTGTGAATGCAAGTAATTTACTGTTGTTTTTTTCTGGCAACAATCTGAAAGCAGGTGTGTAACAATGTCCAAAATATTCTTACAGATATAGTTTCCATCTGTGCATGTGTGATGCTGTAGAAATGTTACAAACAAATAAAATCGTGCCTGTTGTAGTAGCTCTTTGAGCAACTTCAACTGGAAAAGGAGAATTTAATTTGACCGGACTGAGGAGCTAATGGCTAGTTCAAGTTTCATTAGTGTCATTCGCATCACATGTAGTACATGAGGTGGAATAAAATTGTGTACTCAAGGTCCCGGTTACACCCAAAAATAGCAAAAGTAAACATCAAATTAGTGTTAACAGATGTTTAAACAGCCCAGTCGAAACATTTTATAGCAGTTTATACAAACTTTTTTATTTAAATCTTTGCATTGCCATCAGTTTTACATCACAGTCTAAAGTACAAGTACATAAGATTTGCCTGAACTGCTATAAATGTTTGAGTTATTTAAAAACAGCAAGAATCCATTTTAATCTTGATGGTCAGAATCAAACTCAGTTTCTCCCAAAATAGTTTTTTTTAAGAGCTATCTACAACAGGTAAGATATTTACTGTTCAGGAGCTCTCCAAAGAACCCACTTTAAAAGATCTGAACAATCGACGTAAGTTTTATGCAGCGCTGTAAAACAAGTTTTCTTGCAGCGAATAAAAACCTGTGAAGTTCTGCGCTTGTTAATTAAAAACATGTCATCGTATGAAGCTCTGAGCGAGCTGCGTGCGCACGTGGGGACATTTATCAAAACGTCCTTGCAACAGAACACACTTTGTGTCCACCCAGGCGCAAACACACAGATGAGTGTGCTCATATGCACACACACACACACACACACCCACAGAGAGAGAGAGAGACTCAAGTTTAGGGATTTTCCACGTCCAGCCATCTGACTGGCTCTCAGACTTTGGCAGTCCTGGAGCACATGCTTGCCTGATATTGATTGGCCTGTCTGTGTGGAGACAGATGAATGCATTAGTACCCAGCTCACCCTGCCACTGGAAATATATTAAGTTCGTGTATTAGGCACCCTGTCTGGTTGCCATGGAGATGCACCAGGAGTGAGGGACCGAGGAGAAAAAGACGAGGGGCGGGGAGGGGAGTAGGCTGGAGGGATGAGGAGGATGGAGGGTGTGTGTGTGGAGGGAGTGTTAGGGTGTGTACACATGGGGGAGTATGGGGTTCGTGTGTACTGTAAAGGGACGCGAAAATGTTTTGAGGGTTTTGTGATATTTAGTGTGTTTTTTTTTTAGCATATAGTATATTCTCATTTTACAGCAGCAATAACATTGAAGAGTTTAAATGCATGTGTTTACTGAGCTCTGGAGACATTATGCCCTTCTCCTCTCTTGTGTAGTAAGGAGGAGGGGTGGTGTTGGGCTTTCCTTACAGTGGAGCTTCTGGGACCGAGGTGAAACAATTCAAAACACGCATAACAATACCATTCCTGTTTCCATGCCAACACAACCACACACAGGGAAGTCCTACACATTTCACAAGCATGGAAGCATAGAGAGAAACTTATAAGCACAAATGGGATGCTTAAACAAAATTGCCTGGGGGACCACAGGATGACAAAAGGTGTATAGCTTTAAAAACAATGACAATGTTTGACTACAATATACCTTGTGTCTATTGTATTCTTTCAATTTTGAAAATGAAAGCCAGGACATCTTGTTTATGTTGTTCAGTATATTATTATACAAAAACAATATGTGCTGCTGTTCGACGTATTGTTTTTGTACAACAAGTGCTTATCGACTTTCTAGTTAACGTTGTTCTTATTTCATATCTTAGATCTTATTACTGTTTTTCTTTTACATTTTATACTTTTGCTGGATGCAACGGGGACCCTTTGTACACAATTTCATTCCAGCTCATGTACCACATGTGGTGCGTATGACAAATAAAGAACCTCAAATCCTTGAATATTCGGAACCAAAGTGTGCAGTAGGGATGTAGTTTTTTTAATTCTACTACCAGTTCTACCCCCCCCCCCCCCCACACACACACACACACACACAATCATGGTATTACAGTATGACTTTTCCTTTAGGTGTGACATAACTAATTAAAGCTAAAAAAAATAGACATTTTAACAGTCGAACATACAGCAACAAGTACTATGTCAATCAACAAGAGACAATACCTGGAAAAATTATCTGAGGTGAATTTTTTTTTATTTTTTTTTTTATTATTATTACTCCTATCAAAGGTACAGGTAATAGCATTACCAGCACCTAAAATTTAATAAGGGATGTTTTGTAGATTTTTTTTTTTTAAGACCAAGATGTTATTTATTACTTTTACTTGGCATGCGGTATGTACCGTGCAAATGAACATCACTTTATTGTTCACCAAGCATTACACAACTCTATGACATTTAAATCTGCCATCCACATACACTTATTGGACTTGTTCAGTAATGAATCGTCCATCTGCCTTATCACTGATGAACACTGTGAAAGGCCCAATGTTCTGGAAACACAACACCAGTGTTATACATGGCACTGCAGAGAGTTAGGGTATAAATTCAAGATACCTCGAGACATGATGCAAATAACCCTGATAGCACAATTATTTATCTATATGTTTTAGTCCTGAGGGGGGAAAAAAAACAACATTAACACAATGAACAAGACACAACCCATCCATGCACAGTGCATTTGTCTATTTGCCTTCTGAGCTCCTCGTATGTCCGCCTGTGTCCAACCAAGTCCACAAGTCTTTCCTCTCAGCTTGGTTGTCAGCTTTAACCCAGGCTGATCTGCTGGATTTCAGCAGACAGTTAATTCAGCTGTGGTTTGTTTGCTATAGGAAAAACATATACTGTAATGGCTTTATGAAGCAGTGACTTCAGTTGCAGTTCACCCTTTGTTAATCTCCCCCACATTTTGGAATGAGTTGTTTCACAATTCTCTCAAGGGTGCGGTTATCCCTATTGCTTATACACTTTTTCTACCACATATTTTCCTTCCTTTTGCCTCTCTATTAATGTGCTTGGACACAGAGCTCTGTGAACAGCCAGACTCTTTTGCAATTACCTGTTGTGTCTTGCCCTCCTTGTGCAAGGTGTCATTGGTCGTCTTTTGGACAAACGTCAGGTCAGTCTTCCCCGTGACTGTGTAGCCTACAGAACTAGAATGTGAGACCATTTAAATGCTTTTGCAAATGTATTGAGTTAATTAGCTGATTAGTGTGGCACCTGGTGTCTTCAATATTGAACCTTTTCACAATATTATATTTTTCTGATACTGAATTTGGGGTTTTCATTAGTTGTCAGTTATAATCATCAACATTAAAAGAAATAAGCATTTGAAATATATAAGTGTGTGTAATGAATGAATATATAAGTTTCACTTTTTGAATGGAATTACTGAAATAAATCCACGTTTTTTGTGATATTCAAATTTTATGACCAGCACCTGTAGTTTATTTTTATTTTTATATATATAAAAAAAAAAAAGTGATTGCATCACAAAGGGACGTAATTCAGCTTTAACGTGTTGAACACATGTGTCCAAGTGCAAGCAGACATTGAAGACTCCACGGTAAATATAAGTTATGACATTTGTTTTTACAAAATGAAGCAAACTGCTGATGGGGCAGCAAAATTCACATTTAGAACAGATGAGAAGAAACATGAAGCCTGGGGAGGACAATAATCAGAAACAGGAAGAATGGAAAGATGCTGACTTTATTCAGACACTGATGAGACATGATGACAAACACTTGGGGTGATTAGAAGCGAAGACAAGTGAGACAGGAGCAGAACACAAGGAAGAGAAACACAGGAGAGTGCAGGAGAACAAAAAACACAGAAACCCCACAAGTTATATAAAATACTTTATTGTACAACATATTTAATGGGGTATTTTTCATGCCGACTAATTGAATGTGTGCTTTGTCACTCTACTTATGTGCATTTGTATACTTGAGTATGCATGCACTCACATGCACTGTATACTTAAATAACTGAGAAGTTGTTTAATTCTATTCATCTGCTGGCTGCCTCTTTAAAGATAAATTATTCACATTTTAAACAAGAAAATATGTTTGTTATTTTAAAATGTTTGCTTGTTACACTACTGCTCACAGGATATTTTCAAATTTATATCTCATTGTTAATGTATTCACATAGTTACCTCCATAGATAAAACACAGATCAACATATTTCCATGTAATCTTTAAACAGAACTCACAGTGTCAGTTTTCCTAATAAATATATTGTTTTGGTCTTATCACATTTTTGTATGTTCTAACAAAATGGACTGATTCGAACAAACAAAAACTAACAAGTACCAGAAAATAAAATAAATAAATAAATAGATAACTTCATAATTGAATCTAATAATAGGTCCTAATCTGTTTTGATTTACTCTTCACATGTTGCTTCTGAATGGTCATCTTGCCATTGCTTGTGTTTCCATGTATATGTGTTTACAATATGTTTCTACCTTCTGAGAGACATTGAGTCTTCGTATGTCTGTTTTTCTTCCTTTCCATCCAGATTGCTGCAGGTCACAGTGACTCAGAGGGAGACAGAAGAAAAATATATCTGACATCCATCTGTTCTCATTTTTCTTCTCAATTTTGTCAGCCAGAAATTACAACAAAAATACTCTGGCTTTATAAAATGTGAGAAAAGCAAAAAATGGACTCTAACATGTGATCTCTATTTTAGAAAAACTTTTAATTATTTATTTATTTTAAACTGCTTACACTGGGAACTGTTTTATTTATTTATTTTAGATTTTGAATTTTGAAAGGTTTTGGGGTTACAAAAATGAACTGATTAAAGTTAAAACAAAATAAAGATAAAATAAAAGCTTTACTTTTCCTGTTGATTTGGTTTAAATTTTCAACTTAATAATGCATAATGTAAACTATTAAGTGACATTTGTTACTTTGATGGAAAACCTTGTTTGAAGGCACTGTTACAATTGTTAATCTATTTAAGAATGTAAGAATGAAAAGCAGAAAAATATGTAACTATCCTTCAGAAAATTCCAGGTTAAAAATATAATAATAATAAAGTTCACTTGTTTAAAGAAAATGCATGTACGTATGCATGTATGCATGTATGTATGTATGTATGTGTGTATGTATGTATGTATGTATGTATGTATGTATGTATGTATGTATGTATGTATGTATGCACCATGTAGGCAGGTGGGTAAGGCCAAGGCATAAGCAAGCTAAGCGGCTGCTTAGTGCACCGGGGCCACTAGGGGGCTCGCTAAATGGATTTTTTTTTTTTTTTTTTTTTTTAAGTACTGTAATGATTTCTATATGATTCTGTTTAATAGTTTAGGTCAGCTTTTGCAAATTGTTTCATAAATTTACATAGTTTTAAGAAGTAATCATTCAACTTTAAATTAAAAGTTTAAAACCATTTTACGTGGTTTCAAGTTGTTGTTTGTTTACATTATTTAAATATTTTAATGATTTTATTTTAATTATAATTTTATTTAGTATGTTTTTGCACAATTTAATTTATTATTATGCATCTAAGTTATTTTATCTATTTGTTGTCTATCTTGCGCTACAAATAAATTTGGACATTACTGTTGCAGTTCTTTGGAACCAGAGATAATAAACCAGATGACCCTTTTGCTGTAAAATATATTGCATATGTTTTTTTTTTTTAATTTTTGTTACTTTTAGTACCACTTGATCACGTGTCAAACTCAAGGCCCTTGGGCCACATCTGGCCCACCATAACCATTTCTGTGGCTCTCTATGACTGAGGGCCAGAGAAACAGAACTTCAAGATAACAGTTTTGTGCTTCAATATTACTTTATCAGTCAAATTAAATCAGTTTTTATGCTTATAATGTCAAATTTCTTAAATATAAAAATTTAATTTTTTTGACGTAGTCATCGTATGCAGAGAAAGTTATATTTTACCAGTTTGTTAATAGGTACGGTAGTTTTATCAATACATTTTGCCATGTCCAGCCTTTTAAGATATTCATGAGCTTAATGTAGACCTAAATGAAAATGAGTTTGACAGCCCTGCAGTAAATGATTTATACATATAAGATAACATAAACAAGGGTATCAGAGTTGCAATGAGTTTATGTTTGGTGGGTGAAAAATCTGCTCATCTGACTTTGCAGTAATCCACATTATTAACAGAAATAAAGGGCCCCAAACCAACTTTCGCTTAGGAACCCCAAAGAGGCTTGGGCTGGCACTATTTGTATTATATATA
>JARVGQ010000759.1:14691447-14702803 GCA_031762355.1 Hypsolebias martinsi | reverse complement strand
AGGTAGTCCTCGACTTACAAACGGGTTCCGTACCTACAAACCGTTGGTAACTCGATTTTAACGTAAGTCGGATCTCATTATACTGCGCCGCTAACCCGTTCGTAAGTCCGGATTTTTGCTGCAAGTCGAGGAAATACATGTAAAATATATGTTAACGCTGTGCCGCACTTCCGTTCTTAAGTCCGAGTTGCTGTCAGTCGAGGGTGCCTTAAGTCGAGGACTACTTGTACATGTATACACACACATATATATATATATATGTGTGTATATATATGTGTGTGTATATGTTTTTTTTTGTTTTTTTTTTTTGGGATACAGTAATTGTAATGATCTGGACCTTTGTTAATTTACCAGAAACTTCAAAATAAATTCTCACTGTGTACTGAAACCCGTTTCAGCATCTCACCGCCACCAGTTGGTAAAGCGTGTGACGTCAGTTTGAATCCCGCCCAATGGAATCTGTACAGAAAGCATAATGGAAACATAACGTGCACTGTACCGAGCCGAGTAGAACCATGCTGTACTGCTACTAAAAGTACTAATGGAAAAGGGGCATAAAAGACCCACATGGCTGAAGTATCTTGATGGACAGTGTTGATCTTGTACTGAAGTTGTGGGTTTGAGTCCAGGTTGTGTCAAGAAGAGAATCTGATGTAAAACAATTGACAAATATTTCAATTGATTTTGCTTTTGAGGCAACTTCTCAGAAGTGAGAAGCCAAAACTAACTCACTTACTTACACCCTCACATACTCACAGGTTTTCTGTGTGCAGTGCAGCTTTAAAATGAAAGAAAAAAGAAGGAGCTCACTAGTAGAAAAGTGGTCAACATGACATGCGTGATTGATATTGGAAGAACAAAAACAAAACTGTTAGCACGGGAGAAAAAGTTCAGAAAGTATCAATAAAACAAAGTGGCAGAAGTAATCTTGATGTAATCTGGACTTAGATATGGAGCAGCGTGCTGGCTGTCAACTAATAAAGAATTCAGTCTTGACAAAAACCACTTTACAGTCCACATTAAGGTCTGGCTGCCAGCCAGCCCAGTGACAAAAACCTTTCATCAATGCCATTCTTTATCTGTCCTCAGAGGCCCATTGTCTGCTGTACTTGGACTACATCAACTCTGATATGAGTACGGAATAACATATAAAAGACCTGAAGTACTGTAATCACTGTCTATACGTACACACTTATTATACGCAGAATTTACCCTGAAACAATCCACTACACAGCAGGACACAGCATAGCAGGGAGAGAGAAAACTGAGAAAAGAAAACTGACAACAAATCTTATTTCTTCTCCCTAATAACTCATCGTATGTCTGTGTTATCACCTCGTTAGCGGTTGTGGTGCTGCTCCGCTAAATGAAACACACTGACTAGCGCTCTGTAACCCCACCACCCCACGAGGGGAGCTTTCAACTGGGGGAGGTCTTTTGATCTCAACACTCATCTGCTTCATTTTGTTCTCTTATGTGGTACTCGCCAACCATCACTTTGATTTGTGGTCAGGCCCAAGTCAAGTGCATTAACCATGTAGAGCACAGATGTGTGTATTTAGCTGCATAAACAAACACTCCAATGCACACACCATCAAAACAAAATTTTCTTCTTGCAAACTTCGACAGAGTAGAATGATTGTGCTTGTTTTTCAGGTGCTTAATAGGGCTTCAAAAACTGTTAAAGGCTTAGTATGTCCCGCTGAAGAAAATACAGGCATGCTGTTTTGTCTTTTGTGTTGCGTTTCAGTAAAAAAAAAAAAAAATCCTTCTTTTTTCTACTACGCGTTACTTTTTTTCACTAGACACTCACAGTCAGATCTGTAAATTTGATCCTTTATCAAATGTCTGATCTTATAATTAAATTACACACAAAGATTTAGTCCTAAATGTTTCACTGCATGTAAAGATGCACAGCGTTTGCAACACATGCAGCTGCAAACAAAACTAATGATGAGTTTTCTCTTACTCACTGAAAAACACATAGCAACACTATATAACAGACAGAAACAGTCATATTGTTGTTGGCTAATTTTGTTTGTTTGTTTGTTATTGTTGTTTTGGCTGCTGTAGATCTTTTTTAACCACAGGCTGAGTGAGAATTTATAGCTCAGCAAAGTAACCTCTGGTGTGTCTCTTGCATTTTCACTGTCACAAAAATGATTCACTTCTTTCCTTGAGACAGAACCGCGGCAACTTTAATAAGAGTCAAAGGTCACGCATTTTTACAATGTGAAAAAAAAAAACTTTGTGTCTTGATTGTGTCTTATTACAAATCTTACTGTTCCATATTTTTCCTAACAGAGCACTTCACTCTCAGACTGCAGGCTTACTTGCAGTTCCTAGAGTTTCCAAAAGCAGAATGGGATGAAGCTTTTTCAGTTTTCAGGCTCTTCTCTTGTGGAACCAACTTCCAGTTTTATGTACATAAGGCTGACACATTTTCCAGTTTTAAGACTGGGCTTGAGACTTTCCTTTTTGATAAATCCTATAATTAGGGTTGGCTTGCTATGCTGCCATAGGCTTAGACTACAGGAGGACAAAATGATCTAATTTCCTTAAATGAATTGTTAAAAGTGAATAGTTTCATTTGATACTATTTCTATCTTAACATGAGATTCTCGACCTGCCATTGTGTATCTGTTCCTCCTTCCTGTTCCTCTCAAACCCAGCCGGTCGAAGCAGATGTTTGTCCTGAGCCTGGTTCTGCTAAAGGTTTCTTCCTCAGGAGGGAGTTTTTCCTTTCCACTGTTGCCTTCGTGCTTGCTCAAGATGAAAGTCTGTGATGAAGTTAAACTTAAAGCAGTCTGCTGCTCAGATAATTAATGTTATGTTGGCCTTCATGAGCACGCAAGGGCGGTGTCCAGGCAACGGCCTTCTGCGATTTAGCAGCTCGTATGATCATCCGCAGTGACCAGCGGAGCTTGGAGCCCACAGAGCATGCAAGGCTGGGATCCTGAGCCCGAGTCGGCATTAGACCACTGTGTTGTCATTATTGTTTTTTAAATATTTAAAATAGATCCAGCCGCTGCTCCCAGTTCAGAGAAATTGCAAATGGCAGATCTGTGTTTTGAAAAATTTCTGAACGATCCAGTGACTCCTCCCTGACCAATCAGTGACCGACAGTGCTCTGACGTCACGTTTGGTACCTGCTTGGCCCAATCAGAACCATAGAGCCAAGGTGAACTATCCACACCTGCCTCCACCCTCATTTGCCTCACTCTGGGCTCTTGATCAAAGCCCTTAACCTCCACCATCTGCTCCCCTGGGCACCCTAGTTGGCAGCTCCCTACTCCACAAAGAGGGCTGTGGTAGCTCAGTTGTCTGTGCTTGCGTCAGGAAAAGCATAAGGATTTATGTACACATGTACATTAAGCATCTTTTGTTTGCTGTACAATTACCTCAATCTACTCTATGCACTTGTCCCATTTGAAGAAAATCTTATATTATAGGCCTACCAGCACTCTTCATGCAACTTAGTTCGCTGTGGCGACCCCTAACACAGGGATCAGCCGATACTATATACAGTATGTGAAAAATGTATTGCATATGGACACATCCATCCTTCCATACAGCCATCATCTATACCTGCTTCTTCATTTTGGGGTCACAGAGGGTCACTGGTGCCCATATCCATCCAGCACTGTGCTAGAGGCGGATACAACCTGGACAGTTTGCAAGTCCATCACAGAACCATATGTGCACATGTCTACATCAACTTTATCCCAGTCACTGTTTCACCAAGAATTGAAATCGTTGGTTGTGAAGATGACATGATTTTGTAATCAAAACATAATTTTTGTCTTATGTTCTCCTCAAATGACAATCACTTTTTTTATGGCTTTAGACAATATGGCTTTACTTCCATACTGTCTGTGTGGCCCAAACTCAAAGCAGTGAATAATAAAGCAGACTCTCACACTTACACTGAGCTTTTCGCTGCTTTTGTGTTTCACCATGTAATACTCTAAAACCACTCGGAGGGGTTCTAAAGCGGATATATTTGATAAGCTACGTCTCTTCTGGGTAAAAAAATGTACAGAGTGCGTGGGCATGAAGGGCGTCGTGTGTTGTGAGCACTGCATCAAGAAAATGTTATTATATAAATGGACTATGCACGACAAAGACTCCGATATTATCATAATTAAAAGTGAACCGCACCATATGGTGAGAGAGAAGAGCTGCACATAAACAATCAAACTGAAAGCCTCTCAATGAGCAGAAATACATGAAATGCTCATTTTTCAGCCTCAAGAACTGACAAACTGAATATACACTTTTACATAACCTTCTCCTCTCCTCATCTAGTTTGTGAGTGAATGCCTGGTCAGTGCCCTGGGCCTGTTAGGGGTCTACTGTATGCTCCAGGAATAGGCCGGTCACGTGGGTGCTCTGTGGGATCTGTTCCCCAGGCAGGAAGCTGTTATATGGTTACAGTTATTTTTGTTGTCCATCTGGGGATAGTTTTTACTGCACTCCAGAGGATCAATAATCATCATAAAAGGACTGCCTCACCCAGTGCCCTCTTTGAGCAGGACAGTACATGAGTGTTCGCAGGTTAGGGGAGGTTTGTGCATCAGTGCACACACGTGTGCAAATGTCAAGTTTTATCTGTGTTGAGATCTAAGAGCGACGCTGCAAGAGTTTTGGATTTTTGTGTGCTTAACTTTTCTTGTTGGTTTTCATTGTAGTGTGACCGTGCGTGCGCGTGCGTTGTCTAAGCGATACGTGGCAGGGCGTTAACGCACAACAAAATGGTGCGTTTTGAAGAAATTCTGAAAATTGCGAAACAGCTTTGTTCGTGAGAGGAAGTGAGCTGGAGGCACTGCGGTGTGCGACTCTGTGAGGTGTTTTCAAAAGTGTTACACAGTTTGATAAAAGAATTTGACCACAACCTGTTTTTGTGCCTGTTGTAACCTCAGATCTGCTACCTAATTGACCTGCCGTGTCTCACTGCTCTCAAGTGTCCTTTTTTTCTGTCTGGAAGGCAACACCACGTCCCGGTGTGTGCCGTGTTTACTGAGTACGTCCGTCTTTCTTTTGGGTTCTCTACTAAACGCATCATGTGTGCCACTGCAGACCTGAAGCTGCTCTCAGCCTCGGGGACTCAGAGAGGAGGTCCTGTAACGAAACAGGCAGCGGAAGCCGTCTCGTTGCTAATTGGTTCCTGTGTTCTTGGTGCACAGAGACGGTGTCAGCACTTTCTCTCCCTCTTCCCTCCTTTTTTCTTATTTTTTATTTATTTTATTCTTCTGTGTCTGCCATCCAAGGATACTGCAGGTTTGACATCCCTTAAGGACACATGTCTGAGCTAATATGTGTATTACTGGATGCTTGTGTGTGTGTGTGTGGGGGGGGGGGGATCCTGTTGAGAGTTGTTAAAACATATATCAAATAAAAAATGATGAATCAATGTAAAATATTAACTATATTTACTATATGGACTTATGCTTCCCTCATTGTGAGTATTCCACTCAATACTTCCAGACTTTTCAGTTATTGTTTATTTGTTATATTTTTATATCTCCGTGTGCAGAGCAGATGAAGGTCACAGTGTAAATCATTCTATATCCCCGTCCCCTGAATGTGCATCAGCACTCTTCTACGACGGGGTAGGTGGACTCCAATGTGAGTAATCACAGCTTGTAGGAGTCTGAACACTGTGATGTGTGCAGATGCTTCCTCTGTGAGCGTGTGCAACCTTTCACACTGTGAGAGAAGATGACTGTGAAGTGCATCCCACTGCGTTACAGTGGACTTGAACATACAGGCCTCTTCCTGCTTTGATCACCGATTAGGCCTCTGAACAGCCACAGCCCAATGCTATGTGTTTTTCACTGCAGGATGTCCTCTAAGACACAAACTTTGATGTTGTACAACGATGAAGTGTTGTCCACGACACTGTCATGTCCCTGTCTGCAGGGTAAATGCTGTACACTGTTAGCTGTCTTCCAGTAAAACAAATTTGAATGACTCAAAGGGAAGCAAAACCATATTTTGTACACAAAAACAGGAAGCATCGTCTTATTGAGAAATAATTAATGTTTAACGTAAACCTATAAGATGTAACTGTTTTTCGTTCTTTATTTCCCTTTTCTGTTTAAATAACCTGAAAGTATTTGAATGTTAGACCACACGGGGCTAGTTCCCATGATGGTGAACTCTAAACACTGTATAAACACAGAAAGAGTGTTCAGTGCTCAAACAATTAGGGCAATACTTTTTAGACATTAACTTGACATGATTGTACCATTTGGCTACATGCAAATGCTAAAGGAGTCATGAAGAAAAAAAAACATATTGTATTTCTCAGATAAAGTAAATGTAAATATTTCTTTATGATGCTGCATATTCCACAAAACACTGCAACTCTCTGTTGAGACAAAGCGTTACACAAGACTGCAACTTTTCAGATGGATTGTTTCCCGTGAGACGTTGTGTGTGACAGAACCTTGTCTCCTGTCACAGTCTTTAAATCGCTGTGGTCGCCCTCTAGCCAGTCGACTCCAGAGATGAGCTCCTTTGTGAGGGTGGCAGTCCCGACTCGGCCCCTTCTCTGCCCCACTGCATTAAACATTGATGGAGCTGTTAAAGAAGGCTGGAGCCTGTCTTATACTGTGGTCTGGCCCTTGACTATGGGAAGTCTCTTCTTTGGCTGCAATCTGTCTCCTTTCAACTTTGTTCCACCCTTTTCCAGTTTGATAACGTTTGCTACCACTGTGGTTGAACAAGGCTGTCTGCAGCAAGTGCTGCTCACTATGAGGAGGCATATAGAAATCTCAAGAAATGAGACTGATAAGTGTCTGCTATAGCGGCTGCCTGTGGTCACTTGCACAATAGTTAGAGATGACTTCCTGGAAATGACTCTCTGTGTGTATTTGATTCCTGTATTGTGCATTTATGTTATGCATTATGACTTACCACAGAGCACAGCTATGTGAGAGGAAGTGGTAGGAGAGCCAAGACGGTGATACGTTTTTTCCTTTATCAGTGAATATGTGCATGCGTGTTTCAGTGCTGCAGAATACTGCGTAACCAATTCTTGGCATGTCTGTCTCTCTTTTTTTAAACTGTAAATAAACGTTGACCTAATTTATATAAAAGACAAAAAAAAATGGCATGAAAGTAACTGTAGTGCAAACTTACTGCACATCAACACAAATACCTGAACTCTGTTCATTTGTTAGGCCACCAGAACAGCATCCATTCACAATAGCAAGTGCAGTGGTTTGAGCTGTTGCTTCTAAAAAAAGAATGCTACAGGATCACCTCCTGGCATGGGACGTTTCTGGGTGCATCCAAACAAGATTAAAAGCAAAAACAACTGGACTTTATTTGTAACTGAAGTCGTTTCGCTTCTCATCCAAGGAGCTTTCTCAATTCAGAGAAACAAGTGTGGGATTCAAGTAAAGGCTCCCACATACTCGGGTGTACTGTGTGTACTCTGTGAGCGGCGCAGACACTGTGCGCACTGTGCGCAGACGGTTGAGCCTTCATACTCCATCGTGCGCCCTGATGGCCTGCAGCCCAGCTCCGCAGGCAAGGGACGTTTACCTTGGGAACAAATTGAGGTAGCTGAATGGTCATTTGCTGACATGCCTACATGATTGATTGACAGGTCACAAAAAACAAAAAAAACAAACAAAAAAAAAAACCGAGATATGCCAGCTGTCCTGGGTAGACGCAGCTGGCTGCCCAGGAACAGCGTCAGTGGTGTTCTGTCATTATTATTAACCTTTATTTAACCAGGCAAATCCCATTGAGATCACAGTTCTCTTTTACAAGGGAAGCCTGGACCTGAAGGCAGCCTAACATGCATGTTTTTGGTCTGTGGGAGGAAACCCGAGTACCTGGAGAAAACTCATGCAAGCACGAGAAGAACATGCTAACTCCACACAGAAAGACCCCCAGGTCCAACAGGGGATTGAACCCAGGACCTTCTTGCTGTGAGGTAACAGTGCTAACCACTGAGCCAAAATTTGAGTTAATACATTAATAAAAAGTTCAAATAAATTTAAAAAACACAACAGGGAGTGCTGGCCCTGTAGCCCACACATCAGACTGGCCCACCTGGACATCTCCAGACCCTCCTGCAGCCATGCTGGACCTGATTTTAATTATCTCCTGACAAATTCCTTCACTTCTCACAATTTCAGTCATGGTGTCAACAGACGAGGAGGAAGAGCTTGCTTGCCTCTAACACCCCCCCCCCCCACACACACACACACACCAAAAAAAAAGCCATTAAACCACAACAGGGATGAAGAAGGGGAATTTAATACATAGGTGTCGCACACAAAACAGTCCGTCGCCGGGCAGTTTGTTGTGCGACATTGAGAACGCGTACGCTGTCATAAAAAAATTATGTTTGTGTGGACATGGCTTGCATATGTCCGCTTCAAGTCCGCGTTGAGTCTAATCTGGTATGCGCGGACCTCTTTGGAGTGAAGTATGCCCAAGAAAGTGGCGGCCTTTACAAAGCTGAGGTGTTCTGTAAACGTGCATATTGCAGACTGACACATGCAGATTGACTTCTCATTCCTCACAATAAAGAATTGTTAGGGTCTTTGTTAGCCCCAAAATGTGGACATTCTGGTCCTCAAAAGTGTCCCTTATCCTGGAGGTGTAGGTGAACCGCTGAGTCTTGTCCTGAGGAGGAGCTGGCTCTCCTGTGTTGAGCCATGCGTCTATGAAGAGAATGACTGAGAATCTTCACCAGAGTCTTTCTGGCTGCAGTTTGTATGTTAGCTTAATTGGTAACTCAGCATTTGTCCTAGGTGTAGGTGAGTGAATGATTGTGTGCTTGGTTGGTCTTGATGTGGCCCTGTGATGGACTTGCGACTTGTTCAAGGTGTACTTCACCTCTCTCAAAGCAATTTCTGGAGACACCAGCTGCCCTGTGACCTGGAAAAGAAAAGCAGATAAAGAAGATGGGTGGATGGATGGATGGATGGATGGATGGATGGATGGATGGATGGATGGATGGATGGATGGTGCATGTGATGTTTTGGAGAAAGATGTATAGACGCTTGATGGATGGATAATAAATACTTAGAAAGCCAACTAATAGATCTGAAGTGGCTCTTGTGGTTAACAGTGTAAAAATACTTATGAAACAAAGTACATTAGGAGTACTATATTTTAAGATTTTACAAAGTTGAGATATGAAACATCCTGCTAGCGTTGTCTGACACAAAAACGACGCATTTTTTAGAAAGAAAAACTAGAGGATGCAGAAGAAGCAGATAGGTTAATGAGATAAAAAAAATGGTTAATATATATTCTTAAGATGATTTAACATTTGAGAACAATCACTCTAGTTTTTGTTTTAAAATCCTCTAATTTGCCAAATGTGAAGTGTTTTTCTAATTAATTTGATCATCTCTGCAGGCTTGTCTGCTTCAAGAAGAGAGATTCACATGAGGATAATCTTAAGTGAAATAATCACAGCTCTGGGCCACAGCAAACGGGGATGAATAAATAAGGCTGACTAAATAAATGATCAGTGATTGTTTGGCTCTAAGTGCTGCTGCTGTAGCTTAGCATCCTGATTTAGTCGAAGCCTTCAGCCATCCCTCAGCGTAGCTATGGTCTTAGCGGAAGAGAACCGGCTAAAAAGCCCCATTCTTCTTCATACCTTCAATATTCAATGAGAGCACTAATTGCATCTTGCTGAAAGAAAGAAAAAAAAAAGAGGGAGGCACAATGGGAAGAGGGGAGGGATCTACCGGCTAATGGTCCATGGGGTGGGGTGGGGGTGAAAAGAATAAAGAATAGTGAAGGTAAAAGGGGGATTTTAAAAAGTTAGACATATCCTCAGGAGGTTCCTTCCTCTGGTTTTACCTGTTTGACTTTAGCTATAATGCTAATGCTCATTAGTCAGTCTGTGTGATATCCTCCAAATCACGGCTATCGTTTGCGACCATCACCAGAAGCATTTTAGGGAAGTGGGAGTATCGAATGGTTATGCACATGCTCCTTTATTGTCAGCCGGAATCTGACTGCCTTTTTTTTTTTTTGGTCTTTCTTTCTTTTTGTTTTACCTCAAAAGTTAGTTGAAAAGATTTCCTGGAATATATTCGCTCAAGGTGCACCCATTTGTGAAGAAGAACTAGAGGCTGTGCATATGCATTAAAAAAGTCTTTGTGTGTGCAAAAATGACAGCACAGCATTTTAGCCTTGCCTCATCTTCCCACCTCTGTTTCTTTCTTTAATCTTTCGCAGCGGTATAATGCAACAAGTTCATGAAATTACGGATTTTTTTTTTTCTCTCAACTTACGGGATGAATGAATGGGTGGTGAGAGGGAAACAGATGAAGAGGAAATGTGAAGAATAAAAAGATGGAAATGTGAAATTATTCATAATAAATAAAACTCACAGTAAAGCGTTACTATCTATAATTAGTTTTTTTTTTTTTTCTTTTTCTGTTGATTACGCCACTTCTGACCATGAGAAGCACAATGTGCAGCATGTTTTAGCTACTTGGCCACATTGTCTCCGTCTGCTAGTCAGCCCTTTCACTGTCCCCTGGTATACAACGACTGAAATACTGCTGAATGAAAGTTTTTCACATAAATCATGCCATCCACCAAACAAAGCAATAAAGATGTTTGTTTGCATTATTGAAGGAAATGTATTTCCTTAGGTCAGCTCTAACCAGTGGTGTGTGTGTGTGTTCCTAAAATACATATTCACTTGCCTAGGTGCTTTTGATTTTAAAAAATTGCTTTCTAAAAGCATATTTTGTTGACCTTTCGTTTTTTAACTTACACACAAGTCAGTAACGTTGTTTCTGATTGCTCAGCCAATCAAACATCTGCTGTATGCCTATGTGTTTGAGTATGAATATAGTGATGGTAAAGGGTTATTTTACACAAGCACAAGGCAGAAATATACCCAGCATGATGTGTTTTGCTTGACTACATTTCTGCACATGTAAGAATTGATGCTCTTTTATGTTCTACTTTTGTCTTTGGGGATCATTTACAAGTCTTGACAAATTTATAACAACCCATTTGCTGCTATTTATATTGATCACACAGACTGCAATGCTGAGAGTCTGACGAAAGGCCATTTCTTCAAATGCTCTTTCAGTGGGCTTTTAGCATTTGTTTCTTTTTTCCTCGTTTGAGTTTTCTTTTCAATGATGAAAACTATGTTTGGTGTTTTGTCTAATTTATTGAACCCAGTCTTAAAGCTTTTGATTATGACATTCTAAAACAAAAACACTGCGGTGAGTTCAGTCTTATCAAACACAATACCACAGCACACATTTATTGTGTGATGAATCAGTGATTTATTTATTTATTTTTACTATGACATGGAAGTAAATATTGATAATAGCAGTGTGTATAT
>JARVGQ010000759.1:14348947-14367882 GCA_031762355.1 Hypsolebias martinsi | reverse complement strand
CCCGAGTTATAAGCCGTCATTTCCGATGTCATTGAGAAGCTAATAGCCGATAGCACGACTTGTTGGGCGAGTTTTACCACAGACATTTTGACGTTGTGTTAGCCCCGTTAGCATGATTAGTCTTACGGCACAATGTATAGACAAAAACTTTGAACTTAAAAAGGCTGTCCTTCATGCAGAGGATCCCACACTGCAGCTAGGAACCTGGAACAAACCTCCACAAGTGAGACAGCATTGCAGGTAGTTAATGCTAAATAACATTTAACACTTTTCGTTAAATATAAGTCAAAGTGCTATGCATATCATATGGCTGTTACTGAATATAAGTCACCCACTCTTACAGCTGTTGCACAATTTTTGTAGCAAATAAGCCTAAATAAGAGGGCTATGTTCTGACAAAGAACGTATATCGGCATTGGTTATCGGCCGAATACGTTTTTATATATCATATATCGGCCAAAAATCCAATATCGTGCATCCCTAGTTTATGCCAATTATTACTAAATTCTATAATGAATCTGATTAACCATTTCACTGTTTTCACTGCTATGGCAAAACAAATACGGTACAACATAATTTGATAATAGTGTATATTTAATCAGTGAACAAAATGATCAGAAAGTAAAAACTAGCCCATCATATTAAACTTAAGGCTGCCACTTGAGATGCAAAGCGGGTACTTTTTAAATGTGCTAAGCATATTTAAAAGACAGATTAATTGCTTTCTTGCAGTGGAAGCAAACAAAGTTTTTGGACTCAAGTCTTAACTGGTATCTCTGTCCTCATTGGACGGATCTTTTCTGTGGGAGGCTGTAATTCACTGTCTCCCCTTCATGAATGAAGTTCTTCACTAGCTAAAGCTGTCTTTTGTCCCACATTGACTAAGCTCGTTGTTTAAAATAGGTGAATGTGAGAATTTGAATTAGCTCTTAGTCAGTGTGGTCGGAGAAGATTGTTTACAGACCCATTAAACTCGCTGTTTTTAAAATGTGATTTAAAGCTGTGTTTTCAAAGTTTTAGGTTTAGGCCAGACATGTTAAAATGCAGGTGAAAGCGTTACAGATTTTTTTTTTTTTTCAATACTGTCCATATATTATTATTTATTACAAGTTATGTACTACAATGCATTTAGTTATTTTGCACAGTTAGCATAAAGTCTGCAGCGAGAGAAAGCAACAAACATTTTATAGTAGAAGTCATGGACATATCAGTCCCCTGCTCTGTGAACAGGGTTGCCAGATAAACATAATTACATGTTTTTAATCCCCTCCTTTTCTCTATTCTGCACACATGTTCACAAAACACAACATATGTCTCAACTTACAACACCTTCTCTCAGCACATGTATTATCATTTTAAAGCAACAGTACAATAGTTGTTCATTGCTTATCTGGCAACCCTGTACTGTGAATTTGCTGTTAGCTCTGGTAATTATACTCCAGTGGTGACAAAGTGATCAAATCTTGGAAGGTCTCACTTACTTCTGAATTAATGAGACCAGTCTGCAAGAGAGTGGTGTTGAACACTTGATCTGTTATGTACACTTTAACACTACCATACTGCATCACTGCACATCAATAGGCTATTTTCTGATTTATTCTTTATGCTTTTACCACTTATTTCTCACTGAAGTGCATATTTATTTTCCATTCACGCTAACAGTTCTGTACAGACTTCTTTCATCCAACAAATGGGATTGTTTTCACTTGCTTGTTAGCTGTATCTCAGTCCATAACCTTTTACCAGCATGGAGAAGCCAGTAGAGACCATTACTCTTACTTATCACTGTGATGTCCCATTTCTCAAAGGGAAAAACGTGATCTCGGCAATCACTGGTTAAAGGCTGTGGAGCAGCTCTGCTTTAACAAGGACAATGAATCTCAGCTTGCTTTTTCAGCTGCTTGCTGATAACAAATAATGTCTTGACATAAAGTAGGCCTCAGGATACGACCATGTGACTGTGTAGCTGTGGTAGTTTGCAGAAACGTAATGTTTCCAAGCTGCGTCTGTTAATTGCTAATTCATTTGATGGAGCAAAGGGGTTTTAGATAATTAGCCAGTGTGGTTTTGTCTGTTTCATAAAGTGCAAAATGCGTTCAGTAGAGCTGCTGTTTTCTGACGCAAGGTTTATGTGAACTTTACACCAAAAGCACACATTTTCACTAATATGTAAAACAAATATAACATTTGCACAATTCTTCTTGACTTGTGATTATGGGAACCAAGACTTTAATATCTTTGTTTTGTTGTCTTTTTTCCATTTATTTATTTATTTTTATCTGTGCTGTCATGGACACCTTTCAGGACTGTATTGTCAATCCCACAGTCCGAAAGGAGATGAAGGGCTCGCAGAAACTTTACTGCTGTCCCATTGAGGGCTGTCCAAGGGGCCCTAACAGACCTTTCTCCCAGTTCTCGCTGGTTAAGCAAGTAAGCATTTTCTTTATTGAAATGCTGTGATTTATTTGCCTGTTTGTACTTCCTAAAATACCATTTCAAATGTGTCCAAGCATTTTTGCAAAGCTGACATGCACTGAAAGACAAGAATAAACTTTCCTTAGTGTGTTTGAGGTTGACACGGTGGATCAGTTCGTAGAGTTGTTGCCTCTCAGCGAGAAGGTCGTTGGTTCAAATCCTAACCTGGGACATTTGTGGATGGAGTGTGCATGTGTGGGGTTTTTCTGGGTACTCCAGTTTCTTCCCTCAGACCAACAACTTGCATGTTAGGCTGATTGGTAACAAGATAGAAAGGTGCTATATAAATACAGTCCATTTATAACACCCGACAGTGTCGCTTATAAAATAAAATCGGTATTGGCCAAAGTTGGAATTGGCAGGTCAGACTTTTTAGAAATCAGTGATCGGCCAGAAAACTGCAATCAGTGCATCCCTAGACACAGTAGAACTGTTTCAAAAATGTAATGCACCTCTTATATAAACTGTACCAAATACAGTATTTGTTTGTTAAAGTAAAAGCAAAAAATACATTGAAATATTATACTGTTTATTTCCGTTCTGCCATGCGTACATTGTTCAGACATCAAGCGGTTTCTAAACAGTGTGAAGAAATGTTCACATTTTACGCATTTCTACAATGAAATGTAAATGCGATTGAACCAAATGCAAAAATAAGGCGTGTTGCTTTTATCAGATTCCATGGCACAAAGGCAAAGATTTTTTTTCAGCTCTTAATTCACTGAAATCTGTAATAATGACGTATTCTAGTTGTGCTTTCAAGCTGTAATATTTTGAATGCATCAGGCATAACATTAAAAGTACTTGCCTAATATTTTGGTAGGTCTTCCTTAATATACCAGAATCTCTCAGACTGGGGTCCTCCGAGTTGTGGGGTGGATTCTCTTTGGATCAGGTCTGGTGATGTCCAGTCTGAAGGAATACAATCAAATTGGGATTTTTGAAGTCCAAGCTAATTGCTGCGCGTGAACATCAATCTGTTCCTGAGCAGGTTTTGCAGCATGGCAGGGCATGTAAGTTAACAAGGGATGGTTGATATCATCAGGCAGTCCTGTTGCCATGAGAGTGTTTGCTCAGTAGTGGTGTGTAGGTGGGTGGTATCTGCATGAATGCCATAATTCAAAGTTCCTTAACAAAACATTGTTTAGTGTTGTAATAATGATCATTGGTCTTTTCTGTCAGTGTTTGGTGTATATATATCTATATAGATATGTATTTTTTAGTTTTTTCCCCTTTTCATTTGTATTTTAGCACTACATGAAGATGCATGCAGAGAAAAAACACAAGTGCTCCAAATGCAGCAATGGCTACAGTACACAATGGGACCTAAAGAGACACATAGAAGACTGTGGGAAGACCTATGAGTGTACGTGTGGCTGCCCATATGCAAGCAGGGCTGCCTTGTTGTCACACATCTACAGGACAGGTCATGAAATTCCAAAAGAACACAGGCATGTATACACGAAACATAGCTTGATTAAGCTCTTGCATTTTCTTGCTGAAACATATTATTGACTTTTATACTTCTGGGTTTTGTTTATTTGCAGAGTTCCTCCAGTAAAAAAGCGAAAGATAGAGAAACATTTAAGTGATTCAGAAAAAGTGAAGGTTAACAATTCAGTTCAGATTAAGCCTTCTACTAAGGACTTAGACACAGCTCACCCTTCTGATTCAACTGTATACATCCTAGATCCAGCTAAACAGCACTCCAGTTCTCACAAGAGTCTTCAGAAGTTGCTCCTACCAAAGCCCAAAATGGCTTTGGTCAGCGTGCCTGTGATGCAGTTGGCACATCTGCCAGTCCTCCTTCCATCTGCAGAAAGTGGGACTCTGAGGTCTGTAGTTCTTGCAGTAGACAGCCATGGTTCGGTCAGCACACTTCAGCTCTTGCCACAGACCTCAGGAGCAGTGGTACCCCAACTTGATGGGAAAAGTTTGACTTTTGAAAATAGCATGGCCACTTCCCTCTCTATTCAATGTTCTGTTAGCACTGGAGTACAGGTCAGTCAGGACTCTGTGAGTTCAGATGAATCAACCAATGGTGTGACAGGACCACGAGGAAGGAGCACCTCTACCAACATTCAGACGGACAAATCCTACTTGTCAAAAATGCCCCCAGGGGGTGTAGTTGGGGAGGAAATAGGGTTGTATTCTATGGGGGCTGAGTCTTCAATTTCATCTTGTTCCCAAACAGACATCAGCGTGAGTGCCCAAGTCCTTCTGCCAGTTAGTGTTGAAACCCAGACAATCTTCTCCCAAGCCAAATCCACATCATCTGTTGGAGCTCAGACAGACGGCCAATGCCTGAGCCAAGATACGTGCCCCTCCTCACCTATGCTCCCATACAATACCAGACAGACACAGACATACTTTGCCTTGCCACAGTTAGAGGACAGGGCTCAGGACCAGGCTATTATGTGCTCTGATCTTTTTGATAACGAGCCTCTTAGTGTTTCTACCCAGACCGCCCCTGGTATAAATGACCACTTTAGTTCTGCAGGAAGAAATGTATATGAAGACTCTAAATCTTGTATGTGCTTCGGTGTGCAGACAAGCGAACTTGGTGCAAACAACATGGCAGATAACCAGACCCAAACAATGACGCTGTTAAATGACCTTGAAAACATTCTGTCCAGCAGCATGTCAGACCACCAGGTCCTCACAGAGGCCTCTGCAGGCTGTGGGTCAGGTCCGGGCTCCGTTCAGGAGCAAAGCAACGGAATAGAATTTGACTTTGAAGAGTTCCTTAATTCTGTGAACATTCAAACGCAGACAGAGGAGAGTGAGCTGGGCGTACTGGGTGGTGACACACCGCTAGAATCTCTGGACATTCAGACACAGACTGATTTCTTCCTCATGGATGATCTGGACCAAAGTGAGGGGCAAAGTCGAACCCAAGCCAGTGACCTCGAGTTATTTGACACGCAAACTCAGACTGACCTCAATTTCCTACTAAATGCTGGAAGTGGCGTGCCCTTGAGCATCCTGAGACATTCAAGCTTTTCAATTAGCACAGAGTCTTCGGATACCGAAACGCAGACAGACCTCCCTGCGTTCGCCACAGGTCCCTCCTCACACACAAATGTAGGTCAAGGTGAGCCTGCGAGGATGCTGAACAGCACAGAAACTCAGACTGTAACCAGCCCATCAGAAGGCCTGGGGCAACTCTTCCTTACCAGCAACGAAACACAAACTGTCATGGATGACTTCTTGTCAGCAGACCTTGCGTGGAATATGGAGTCGCATTTTAGCTCTGTGGAAACCCAGACGTGTGAGGAGCTTTGTGCTCTCTTCCAGCAATCTGACAAACCCAACAGCTGAAAGTCTCTAAGTGAGTCTTATAAGTAACTATCTGTTTGAGCATTCCACTTGGGTATAACATCCAGAGCATTTCCAAGCATATATCCTGACAGCTTTGCAGCACTTTATTAGCTCAGTGGGCATGATTTATTAGCTCCTGTAACCGTTTACATTTTTATTTGCACACAAATGAACGTTGTATGTGTCTTGTCTGAAATGCCACATGTTTATTTTGGTGTATAATTCCATTTGGTCTTGCTAGAAATTCAGTTGTAAAATAGTTTTTAGGCAGTTGCCTTTGTTTTGTTTTTTTTTTTTAATTAACTGCATCTCAACTGTACAGTCAAAATTGTACAATTCGTTTACGTAAAAAGCATGCATGGATTCTTAAAGAGGTCTGAAGCGTCATCCTGTCTGATGGCCGCATCTTCAGTGTTAAAAAAAAAATTACAAATTAAATCCTGCAACCTCTGAAGTGGGTGGAAAGCCTGACCAGGAGAGGATGTTTAGGTTATCCAAACTAAGCCTTTCATAATATAACAAGCTGTTGCTCAGAAGCGTTATATTGCATCTGAACTTTAGAGAAAACGTTGTGGCACAAGTAAAAATGTTTGTCTCTGTTCTTGCACAGCATTCATTTAAATGTTATTGTGAAGTCTTGTTGTGGGGAAATTATATTTTTGTTTTTTTTGCTTCTAACTGATCAGTCCAAGTCAGTAAGTAGGTTTGGCTGTTAACAACTTTTACTTATTTATTAGCTGTGTGTAAGTGTATACTGCAGCAGCACGCGGTGCTGAATGGATCAGCAATGACGTGTCACTTGGTATCAAAGGTAGAATTAACTCTGTTACTTCGTTCTACAAGCAAACCTAGAGCCATAAGCCTTGTTTATTTGTTCTTTTTTATTTTGTTTTTTTTTTGGTGCCTTATTCCAAGTATTAATTTTAGTTCTGGTTTAAATAAGTTGCTGCTTTAAATTAATAGCATTAAGTTTATTCTGAAAAAGTTGTATTTTTTTTTTATCTGAAGAAACTTTCATATCTGGTCCTTAAGTTGCATGTTAAATCTGTTTTTGTCTTCGTGTTTTCAACATGTTTGCATGAAAGTCTGAAAAGTTCTTAGTTTTTTATTATTATTTTTGAAGTATTTATGTTCTGTCACATGAAGTGATTGCTATGCATCATATTAGAATCTTGTTGATTCCCTCTCATTAGTTTTATGGAGGTGTTTTTATGTTGAAACGTGAAAACTGAAGAATGTACAGAAAATAACACTGTATTCATATATTAGTTTTTTTTTTCACTATAACCAGCTTGTTAAAGGATATTTGCCTCATTAGTTTCTTTTTTTTTTTGTACACAACCTAAACTGTAATATTTATTTCTTTGAGATTTTCACTGCTTTGGTTTTTGAATTCAGAAAAGATATTGCTGCTTCCTGCAGGTTTAGTGCAACAGCAAACTGCCTTTCAAACAGAAGTGTAAAAGTTTTGTTGGTCTTAATTGTAGTTATTTTTTTATCTCCCTGTGAGAGAATGCATGCACAAGATTTGTCAAGCAGAATTTAATTTCAGTTGCCTGTATGTGTAAAATTAACGGTTGCCTTGATTACTTGTTGGAGCGATATTACAGAAGCCAATAAAATGCTATAAAGTTTTATTTTTGTTTTAAATGGGGTGGGGTCATTAATTAAAAATAAAGTGTTAATAGACCTTCGCATAAAGGTTTTACTTTATAGTTTTTGGAAATAAGGGATTGAAACGCCACACGATGTGTTTAATGCTTTGTTCTTTTGTGCTAAAAATAGATGCCAGGAGCTGAAAATAAAATGGTTTGTAGTTTCTGCACATACTAAATTAAGGATTTTATTTTTAAATGATATATGCATTGACCAATAACTATTGAGCAGTTTAAACAGCGTAACAGAACTAAGATGACTTGTTGTTGGACTAAAAACGCTGCAGCTCCAGGAGACAACTAATTAAAAAAGGCAGCTTTATAGAGAAGATGAAGTGCTGAGGTCCTGAGAGGCGTTTAAATTTCAGCATGGGCTGTAAAGCAGGAACAGAGCGGCACTTCTTACGAGCTAGTTGCATTGTTGCTAGGGAACCAGAACAACTGCAAGACCATCTGTGGGAAGGAGGTCAGAAAAAGATCAACCCTGAAGATGTGGAGCTTCACGTTCCACTGCTCCCTCCTGTTCTCTGATGGCGATAATATCTGTGTGATCACACACCACACTAACCTAAACAATAATTTAGTTATTTAAAGGTATTTCTCCCAAAAGTAAAAATAGCCCATGTGGTTGCAGATTAATTTTTGAGCTGAGCTGTCGATTTATTTAATTTAATAACCAACTTTAAGCCCCTCTTTCCAAATATAATCACATTTATCGTGGGTGGGAAAAGTTCCTCAGAATATCTTTCTAAAAACCTCAAGCTCATTTAAAAGTAGGTAAAAAAAAAATAATAAAAGATGCGATGGGCCTTTCATCAGGTTTATATCTGTTCATGTGTTGAGCACCACCAGAATCAGCTCATTTTCCTGAAGGTCCAACTTCATGGACAGTTCGTCCAATCTCATTTAACCCTAAGTATTCCAGATAACTTGAACTTATTAATTACTTAAAAACTAAAAGAAAGCAGCCAGTTGTAAATACTTTTTCTTCCTTCTTCCCCCAGTTTTGTTGGCAACATTTTGTTTAAAATTCAGCACGCCGGCTCTCTGAAGGAGGTTAATGCTGAATACAGTAATTTCTGGAGTACTGAGCACATCCAAATATAAGCTGCACCCACTACTAAAAAAAAAACAACATATATAGGCCACACTTGTGTATAAGCCCGCAGGTGTCCATGTTGTAACATGAGACGTTTACACAGAAGGATTTTTTAAACTTTTGATAAAATACGTACCGGTAACACACAAATATGTACGGTTAAAAAAATAGAATAAAAATTCTGAACAGTGCAGGTAACACAGCTGGTAAAAATAAATAAATAAATAAAAATACAGTAGCCTACCAGGAAGTCATTGATCACTATTTTCATCTTCCTCCTGCAGAGGATTTTAACAAAACTGCTCCTCTGTCAGCATCCACTGGCAGACTGGAGCAAAAGTTGCTCTTTGCATGACGCCAAGTTTTTACACGATTCACTCTGATATCGAGTGGCTGCGAATACATTGTTGCACAAGTTCCCCCTCCTCGTTTCATTGGTCCACTGTGACCTGTTTGGTCATTTCATCTGTCAGATTTTCTTGTTACCTTTACAGTATTTGTACAGGTAGTCTCATGGAGTCACAGCACTGTGTAAGCCGCAGGATTCAAAGCCTGTGAAAAAAGTAGCAGCTTATAGTCCAGAAATTACGGTATTTATAAAAAGCTTTATGGAGTAATTATTTAATAATAAAGTTGCATCAGTTTCTCTTGAATAAAATATTGGTACAAAAGTGTGATTGTACTATTTTGCTAAAATTAGATTATGGTGAGATCGGGTGCCCAAACTTTTGCTTAAAGTACTTTTTTGTTTGTTTTTTCAGAAACAACAAAAATATACAAAGTGAAAGTTGTACAATCATCTTTCTTGCATCTTTGTGTATAGCTATGAGATATATTGCTCTTTGAAAGGAACCGGATCTTGACGATCCATTCGCTTCTATAGAACCGTTCAATTTAGAACGACAGTGATGTCATCACGTGTACAGATCGACATACGTCGTCAGGGCCTTCAGGTGGGAACTAGTCCTGAATTACATGCTGCACTCCCCCATGTTTGCCTGTTCATCATTTCAGTGGAGACGTGAAGGATGAGCATTTGTCTCTATTTGAAGAGGGAAAACATGAAGATATCAGGAGAAAACATTCAAACTAGGCACAACGCTTTACTGTCTGCAACTCTGTTCGTATCATTCTTTGTAAAGAGCTGTTCAAACGATCCGGATCGTTGATGAACGCCACATCTCCGCGTTTTATTTTTAAGCTTAATTTTATCTGAACTGCTGTTCAACTCTTGTCACAGCTTGTAATTTACATGCCGACGCTTTGAGGAAGCACACGTTACGCCATCCTTTGATAACTAAAAATTGAGTCGTGGCACTACTGAACTGACATTGTGTTAATATCCTGTTGCTGAAAACGCCTCATGCGTATGAAACAGAGTTGCAGTACGAGTAAAATCCATTATTACCAACAGAAAAGGTCAGTGTGGAAACAAAATCAGCACTAATAGGGTGTCAAAATAAACTTTCTCATTGCATTAAATCCTGAAAGTTTAGTTTATTGAATGTTGTCAATGTTCATGGTGAACATTTACCCTATAGGCAGCTTGAGTTGGACAACACAGGAAGTCGTGCTCAAGAGAGACACCTGGGAGGTATACGCGTTTGCACTACGGCCTGTGAGATGCTCTTGTCCACTGAATAGCTCGTGGGGTGTGCCGTGCCAGATGTGGGAGACATAAGTAATTGATTCTTCTTGAGGAGAGAGAAAGTGGAGAACAAATGAGGTTTGTGGTGAGAAGTGTGGTATTCAGAGGTTGGGGCTGCAGAGTACATGCAAAGGTCTGGGTTTGCAACAGTGTCCACTCCTGTCCGTCTCGCTGCGCTTTTTCTATGAAACATGAAAAGGTTTTGTTCAGGGTTCTCTCCGTTTGGAGCCTTCTTGCCTCTGCAGACATGGCAGCTGCCCGGATTGGTCCGTGGTGATTGGATAGGTGGGGAAAACGTGAAGCTTTTACCTGGAAGTGCTTTATTGGTGGGCTTGTGGCAGTGCTTCTGAGGCTTGGCGTGTGGGTTCTCTGGCACAGAGTACTGTGGCCGCCAAGGTGTGATTTTCAACAGGCTCTCCTCTGTTTTTCCTTAAGACGGAAACGTGTCATGTCTTTCTGCATGGCGTTCAGTACAGGCCGTTTTGTTGGACCCGGAGAGTCTATCTGTTGATTCGCCGACACAGGCTTTTTACAATTAGACAAGCCAGCACGAGACTCCCCGCGCTGCCCTTTTACGCTGGCTGAGCTGTTAGCTCTGGGTCCTATTGAGTCTGCACACAAAGGGGTGTGATTTTCCACCTCCTTGTGCTTTGGTTTCCTCTGGTTCTTCTGAGCCATGAGAAGGCAGCTCAGCGGAGCGACTCTGGTCCATCCCCAAACCTGTTGTCAAACCACATTTAATGTTAAAGACAGTAACGGCTTAATAGGCCAAGACTAAAAACACAAAATAGCAAATTATGTGTTTTGATGATGACTCAGGCACTAAACATATTAAAGCTGAAAAACCCACAGGTGTAATTAATAACATAATGAAATTTTAGTAAGACATTGCCAAAGTTTCATTACATTAAAGACAACCTGAAGAAATCACTTTATGGAAGAGTTATCTTCTCCTGCTACACAATACATTGAGATTTCGTTCATTCATTCAACCTTTATTTAGGCAGGTTAATCCCATTTAGGCTCAATTCATGACCTCTTATTGAAAACTACTGTAACAACAATCTGCAGAATATCACATGGTTGGCGTCCTGAGCAGGATGAAATGCCACCGATGAAATAAATGTGACAAACACATTATTCATCCACTGCCCTGTTTGTATGAAGAATACAAAAGTCCAGATCTGGAGGTCAACAGTATTTGAGCCTAATTATCAACAAGCGAATGCACAGGTCAGCGTTTTTCTCAAACCTTTGCCAACTTCATTCGTTTTACACCCGCAAATAAAAGTTGGTCTACTATGCTACAATAAATCAATTTATTTAATATTATGTTTGTATAATTTGTTGAACTGCTTGTTTCTTCTCAGTGAAGTCGTATAAAACGACCATGCTGCTGATTTCTTGCCTTGAAGCTTATATACCCATCTGCACGACTCATGTCCAGGCTGCTGTTTAAACATACCGTATATTACATTGTTATCGTTTAGCATATATATACTCTATCTTTTTTAACTGTTTTTTTTTTTTTTTTTATGTAACTGGGACCTTGAGTACACAATTTCGTTCCACCACATGTACTGTGATGTGAATTACAATAAAGAACCTTGAATCTATAAGTGGAAGTACCTTAAAGGGGTCTCAAAATTCAAAGCATAGTAGATGCACATAAGCAATATTTTCTTATAATTTTGGTCCTTGCTACATAAAATTTTACATGTGCTGCTGGCATGACCAACCAGGTGATCCACTTACATCATGTTCAGTGGGATCATGATGCTCGTACGGCTCCAGTTCTTTCATGGAGTTCTCCTCACTGATGTCCAGGAGGGCGTCAACATGTCTCCGTGGTGTCTCTTTTGGCAGCTCCATGTCCTCTCCGCTCTCAGCTGTCTCGTCTCCTCCTTGCTGACTCAGCATGCTGAACATTGAACTCTGTGAATGTGAAGTTTGTCTTTACACAAGGAGAACGTCGAGAACTAAACTCACCTAAACAATCCAAACTGAATCCGTGCTTCATTCTGAGTCAACAACCATTCACAAAACTGGTAGTAATTTTCCCTCAAACTGGGGGAGGAGGGAGGCTGTGGTGCCTTCAGCGTGTGGAGCTGTAACGCCGTCGTCATGGTAACAGTGAAAGCTCCGAGAGGAAGGAGTGACGTAAGAGAAAGATGGGAGGGCTGCATGCGCGTCTGCTGCAGATGTCCCCCCCACCGAGGTGTATGTGTGCAGGCTGCACGTTCATGACAGCGGTAATAAAACTATATTTACGATTAGATGTAATTGCGCACGTGCAAGTAATATTTATAAAATGCGTGTATTTAAATTGTGTAAGCTGGGTGGATGGATTGTAACGTCAGTGAGATAGGGGAAGTTAACCGGCTTATTGCTGGGAGAGGAGGAAACCATTTTGGTCCGTCGCGCAACGCTGCTGCGCGCGCACTGCAGACGTTAAACGCGCAGGAAGGCGGATGTAAAAAAAAAAAAAAAGACCGACTGCGTTTTTTTTTTTTTTCCCCTTTCAAAATGAAATAAAAGAAGATCACCCAGTTTGATCGGTTTGGACGTGCACGGACGGTGAGTTCATGGCGACCTATCCACAGCAACAACCTTGGTGCGCATGAGGAACAGCGCGCGCGTTATTGGTCCAGGTCGAAGGAGTGTCCGCCTCTGACGCAACACGAGCACCTATCCCGGGGAGAGACGCTGCCACCTGAAGGCTTCCTGCCCTGACTCTCAGGTTCTGCCTCATCACGACCACCTTCGGCTCTGCAGTGCAGGGAGCTGTGGCGTGCTTCAGAGAGCAGGAGCGCGCGCGCCCCGCCGCGGACATGCTGCCTCCAAAGAACTGCCTGCCGCGGAACTACAGCTGCATCGCCGGACTGTTCGGGAGCCTGACGGCGGCGAACCCGCGGCTGGAGGACGGCGACGATCTGGACGTGGTGAACGGCTCCTGCGAACCCATGGAGAGCCCCGTGGTGGACGAGAGGCCCCGCGGCAGGGACATCTTTCTCAAGACGCCACAGAGTCCAAACCTGCGCCGCAGATGCAAGTCTCTCCCCACACCTTCAGAGAGAGCCAGGTTGGAGATCGCGCGCAGCAGAAGTCCGACCAGCCAGAAAAAGGTCCGGTTCGCTGACTCCCTGGGTCTGGAGCTCATCTCCGTGAAGCATTTTGACGACGCGGATGATCCGGAGGTGCCGGAGCGCATCCTGGCCAAACTACCCAAGGGGACCCTGCATCACCTGAACACCAAGTTCCCCCGGGCTCCATCGCAGTCTTTGTTCATGGAGCTGCAGTTCACGAACCCGGGCACGCTGCCAGGCTTTGAGCAGAAAGTGCGTGAGGTCAAAGTGCTTCTGGAGACGGTGGAAACGGACGATTTCAGCCTCTCCGGCTTCGTGCGCGTCCTGAACTTGGCTTTCGAGAAGAGCGTCTCTTTGCGCTACTCCCTGAACAACTGGATCACGTTCATGGACAGCTTGGCCACGTATGTCCCCAGCTCCTCCAGCGGGGACACTGATCAGTTCTGCTTCAAGATTGTCATGCCCACCTACCTCGACAACGGGGGCACTTTGCAGTTCGCTATTAAATACTGTGTTGGGGGGCAGGAGTTCTGGGACAATAATAACGGGACCAACTACAAAGTGCGACGCCATCAGCTGAAGATGTCCCCACCTCGAGAGTGGGAGAACGGGTGGATTCACTTTATCTGAACGCGCGGCGCTTGGAGCGGCACGTTTCGTGCGTCATTTTACGCGCAGTGATCCCCGGGTATCTGAGTTTATTTGGAATTTGTTTAGTTTTTTTTTTTTTTTATTTCTTCCATCGTGAGCTGCGCACGTGAAAGCCCTTTCCCCTGGTTTTAAACATGGACTGCGTCAGCTTGAGAGGATCCCCAGTCGGTGGGAGGGCGCGTGCATCATTTGCCCTGATGTCAGCTCGGTGCCCTTTGGGAGGGCACGCTCACATTACATAATGTGCCACGGGAAAAGCGCGCGCGGCAGAGCCAGCTCCAGGCTTCAGGAGAGGTTGTAAAAATTCACTCGATGGCGTGGTGTTTCTCCAAATGTCACATTGTTGTGCATGTGCGCGTTCACGTTGATTTATTGGGACGCAGAGGGCGTCGCTCTTCGCAGTCGATTCCTTCACTCAGCTGGAAAGCATAGCCACAAGCCGAAATAGAAAATATACATTATTATAAACTATATATTATGAGAAATATAGCTATAAAGATTATTTTATATACAGAAGAAGGTGTATATTTCCTAAAGGATTCCATTAAACTGCCTTACAATAAGCTATGGTGAAAGTTTTATTTTTTAGAACATAATAAACACCTTATCATCAACAGGCTTACATCTTAACATGTTACATACTTTGTTAAAATTTAGCCTTTATGTTAAAGATTAGTTCTTGCACATTTCCTGCAACAGAACAAAATCCACATTTTTCATATTCAAGAGGCAAAAAAAACAAAAACACGCAGCAGCATAATTCATGTAACCCTATAGTCCGTAAGGGTTGTGTTTGCCATCACGTGTGCAATACCTTGAGATTTGTTGTTTTCCACTGACTGAACTCCAACATGGCTGCTGCTTTCACAAAGACAACATATATATGCAGTGACTGGCTGAGCAGTTAGGTTTACCTCAGATTATTTTGTGAACTTTCTCTTGTTCAGGTCTATTGTAATAGAAGAGGTTATATATACACACACGTATTATTTTTACATTTAAACAAAATACTTTTATTATGGGACATTCACAGATTTTAAGAAAGCCTATTAATTTTCCTTTAGGTTTTTTTTTTATTGTACTAAGTGCATTTTTCACACAGCAGATGTGTCTATAGACAAAGTAGCTGTTACAGATGGTAGCGATGAAACATCTGCTGCTCCAGAGGTACTCGATAGTCATCAGTTTAAGTCTATAGTGCTGCTCCTTGCACTCTGAACAAATGACCAAAAATATGAGCAGCCCTATAGACTGACAAGGGACATTCCTTAGGTGCAATTTGTCTCACGTTCTCATTTCCATCCTGTAGTCGATTTTTACTTAAGTCCTTTAAAAATCTGCCCTCTTCCATTGTTCGCATTTTTGTCTTCACGATGACAAAGCTTGTAGATTTACTTGAATGTAAACATTCGTCTTGCTTTTTTATTTTTATTTGACTCGTAATGTTTGAGAGCAGGTCAAAAAGCGAAGGTGTCGGACATTTGAGAAACAACAGGCAGCACTGTTGTCTGTAAATCTGAACGTAACCTTTGTCTTTGTTTACATCAGCATGGCCTCAGAGGAAAGCTTTCCATTGAATTAGATTGGTATGTGGCCGGAGACTATTCCTGTAAACCACTTAAGTTTTGGAGTGGTTCCACGGTGAATCCATCAGAGGTGTTTGTCCACAACTTTGACGTTTGTAAGGCTAAAGCAGATGGTTACATTTGATGATCTGCTTTAGACTTTATAACTGCAAACACACAGCTGGTTTTTGTTTATGTACAGTCACATTTGTCTCATCTGCTTATTCACAATATTTCCAATGTTTTTAAAAAAAATCCTAGTCTGTTGTATGTTTTTTTTTTTATAGGTGTATATTCCATATTGTCCTCTAAAAGTGATAGTTGAGATTTTTCAAAGTGGGAATCTATGGAAAGGTTATAAACAATGCACCTGTTGTAAATATCTCTGAATGGCCTCAGTTTGCAGAAACTGCGTAACAGGGACAAGATAATGGATAGTCTGAATGGGGCCAAGATCAAAGCGCTTTCTTAAAATAACTCCAGTCCTAAAGATTTTATAGCATTTCATACCAATAATTAGGGATGCACGATATTATCGGCATATTGGTATTGGTCGATATTAGCGATAAAGTTAAATATCGGACATCGGCCATTCCATCAAAATAATTCACAAATATGAAAGGCTTCTGTTTTAAGTTAATTTTTAATTTAAGAAACTGTCACGTATAGTTTTTATGTGCTTTTCACTCGTTGCTTGTGAACAGAGTCGATTTGTGAAAATTTACAAATTTGCACTGTTCGAGTGTTGTCATTGTCTTAGAGAGAGTAAATGTCATGAATAAATTGGTGTTACATCATTTTCAGCCCCTTTTTTGGCATCTGCATTTGGTAGCAGGCCAGACTGACAAAGACCATGCAGAATCATGTAGTATTTTAATTCCACAGCAAAGAAAGCTATGTAGTCTCTGTAAGTAGGTCTATGTGAAAAATATTGGTATTGGTTATCGGCCAAATAAGTTTTAACATATCGGATATCGACCAAAAATCCAATATCGTGCATCCCTATCAATAATGCTTTGTAAACATTTACACTGCACTTGTTTTCACATTCCACAGTCATTTAAACCAAATTTTTTCAGTTTTTCAGTAAGCACAAATAGCAGCCATCGCAGCTAGCTGTAGCACTTCTACTGCAGCTCTGGAAACTTCCCGTAGAAATATAATACTTCTACTGTAATAATCATGTAATGCAAAATACATGGCTAAGTTTTAAAAAGCAACATTTACATGAGCTGCCATGAAATCTTGGAAGTTGCAGTTTTTGTAAGATGACTACAAACCATTTTGGTCTTGGCCCTGCTCGGACTAGCCATGAGCTCATCAGTCTGGTCAGGATCCAGCTGGACTTCTCCAAACTGGTTTCAATTAAAAGCTATCGGCAACAGTTAATCGACACGACTCCACTTCTAAAACCAAGATTTATCCATTTTAAGTCAAAATCTTTGGCTACAAGTACAATGCAATGCCAGAAAGTATTTGTTTTAATAAATATGTTTAGAAAAGGATTGATTAAAACTAAATAATCCCTGTAAACAAAGTGGGAGTTTTAGGTGGATTATTTTAGAGTAGAAATGTTGTAGTGGGGTCTCTTGACACAAATACTGTAATTATAATAAACATGTAGAGCGGAGGAGATGTGGGTAAATGCCCCTCAGTCGTGCTGTTATCAGTGCATATTTATAAAGATGGTAAAGGGCGTGTGCTCTAAAAATTCATCTGTGTGTGTACATAATACTCTGCATCACAACACACCGATGTGTAGATATGTATAACTGTGTCCGCGTTACATCCTGAACGTCTTCCTGTAGCTGTTCTGTGTTTTGTGCATTTTGAAGCATTTGAAAGCGGTATTGGTTAAAGGTTGTTTTCTTATGACCTTGCAAAGCTGTAAAAAGTAAAACCATTTATGATGAGGCTAATGTAAGATATAGGACATGCTACGTTATTTAGTGGTAAAGTGTCATGGCTAAAGTTAAGGACACGCCTGATTTTTTACCCCAAGAAGGGCAGAGAAAAGTGAGCAGCGTGTCTGAAAGCACTGTTTTGGTGTAACAGACAGAAGGTTCATTTCAGGACAGAGCAGTAGGAGGTGGCAAGTGAGGAGTGACATAACTTTAGAGCATGTGGATTCTGGATAATGCTGAGGGGCATTTCAGGGCAAAATAAGCAACTTGAGTTACACTTCTAGGTGTTTATTAGCTTTTTGCATGGATGACTTATGATTGTAATTGATACTGAGCTGTTTCAGAAAGTGGTGCAGTGAGAGAAAGAGAAGAGGTGTGATTTATTATGTGCAAGCTTCTGCTGTGAGTAGTTTCTACAGAAAATGTCTTCAAGCTTATGGCACATTGTACTGCTGTTGTCTTTCTGTATAGAAAGCTCATCTGACTCATTTATGACCATTTAACGACACTGGTGTTGTTCTTTTCACTTGGTTTTCTTTATTTTTCAGATTTAGTTTTCACTGTTTTTATTTTGTTGTGACATTTGCACTGTGAGCTGTCTGTTTCGTGTCCTTTTATGTGTGAATAACGATATTTGCACGTACAGCTGACTCATACCTTTTGTTTTTTTATGTTTAGATTTCAATGTAGCCAATATTTTGTTTAAAAAAATAATGTTCAATAAAGGAATTTATGATGCAAACCGGACGTTCTAATCTATTTCTTGAGAATACAACCATTGGGTGCAGTTTCTTTGTGTGGGTGCACTGATGTGCATGTGTGAACGCTCACATTCTCTTGCTATTTGGTTAGCCAGGCGTTTTATTTTTAAAGGCCTCCTGCTAGTCGCCATTCTTGAAGTCGATCACTGCAGTGGGCTGCAGCTGCCGCCATTGTAAGGCTGCCTGAGGACATGCCCTTGAATTGATTGCTGCCTGACACCGATCCTTTTCTGTTTACGAAGGTAGGAATGAACCCAAACGGTCCCGCAAGAGATGAACAATGTAAAATACCGGTACACAAAAACTTGAAGAAAATTTGACTTTTTGGGGCTTAAATGTTTTTAGAAAAATATATATTTGGAAATAATTAGTTATTTGTCTTAATGCAAATTAAAGTGCTCTACTTATCCTTTTAGTCAGTATTTCATGAACTTTATAAAGATTGCACATTAACTGTATACTGGACCACAATAGAGACAAGTGTTTTCACTCACTTGTGTTATTCAATTGTTTTAATGGATGTATATATCCATATGCATGATTTTTTTTAACTAAATAAACACAATCAATCAGTTGTCTTTACTGACAGATGACAGCTTGACATATTGATTGTCTTAAAGTTCTCCTTAGATTGTCTACACCAGGGGTCTGCAACCTGCGGCTCTGGAGCCACATGTGGCTTTTTGGTCCCTCTGCAGTGGCTCTTTCACGTTTTGACCAAAACTGAAATAAAACTGCATTTTATTTTATTTTATATATTTCTACAAACA
>JARVGQ010000759.1:14227989-14239046 GCA_031762355.1 Hypsolebias martinsi | reverse complement strand
ACATGTTTCAATGAAAAGTTAGTTAGCTGTTAGCCACAGTGCTACTGCATGTTTTAGCTGGCTGCAAACTATGAAATAGATTTCCTGAATGTGAGGCGGGTCTTATTACTGTGGGCGTCATGAAACGCGCCTCTGTTCAGGAAATCCATTCCATAGTTTGAAGCCAACGTGCAGAGCAGATGGCAGGGAATCACCTGAGAAGTTTCAACAAACACAAACATACAATCGTGGATCGGAAATCTCTGCAGGTTGAATCGGAAAAATCAGATAATTAAATGATGCTGGTGTCGGAGGCCGATACCGATGCTGGATTGGATCGGCCCCATCCCTAGTTTATAAATATGGGGGAAAATCCATAACGATGTTTTATTGTTTTATAAATGGTCTTTTTCATGTTACCTTTTGATCTGCTGCACCAGATGGTTTGCTACACTGTCATTGAGGGAAGCTGTTGTTGGACATTGTTCAGAAAAGGGCTGGCATCTTCAGAAAATGCTTGGCATGTGATTGATGAGCCATCTGTCTGTCACTGTCATGGGCTGGCTTCAACCAATCAGATAAACAGAGTGGAGCCTGTGGGTAAGTCAAACCCCTGCCAAAACAAGTCAAGAGAAGAGCAAAGACATCTTTTCAATCTGGAGAAACTGTCAGGGTTGTTCTGTGCTTTCCTTCCAGCAAAGAAATGCCTCCAAGTTTTAATACAACAGATGTCATAACATCATACATGCTGTCTTTTTATTTTTGGAGTCTAAAATGCTACATTAAGTTATAGACCTCAACCTCTGACGCTAATAACATTTCCTTATATTAATGTTACCTTTACTGTCATGCATGTGTTGCTGTCATAAGTCAGATTTTGACAAGATATCTTGTTCTTGAAAACTCACTTCCTCTAAGTTCAGCCAAGCACTGTTAATCTCATAATTGATCCTTTGGGTTTCAACACTCCGTGTTTGTGACGTGGTCGAAAAACAATATGTCTCTAACACTCCTGCAATTACAAACACTTAACCAAGTATTGCTGTCTCCTTTTCCATTTCTCTTTTATTTCTCTTGCTCTCACTCCAGCCACAGTGGTCCTTCATGTGGTGTGTGTGGTTTGCAGTTTGTACCGTCCATGTATGTTTTTGTTGGATTTGCCTTGCTCCATTTTTTTCCTCTGTGATACAATCAGTATGCGTGTGCTTAAGACAGTGAGAGCCACTGAGCTTGGCCTGGCAAGCTGCAGTACAATCCAGGTCTGGTCAGGCTCAACTGCAGACTAAAGCGGATACGGTAGAGACATTACCAGGGTGAAACACCTAAGATGTAACTCACCTCACGCTATAAAATAAGAATACAGTACAGGAATCGCCCCCAAATCCTAAAAACACAATGCAGCACTTCTTGCCTTTAAAGTCTTTTTTTTTTTTTTTAATTGTGTGAGAAAACCAGAATATTTGGGGGGGAAATGCTGGCAGACTCGACAAGTATACAAACTTCACTCAGAAAGACTCCAACTGAGAATCAAAGTAGGAACCTTCTTTCTTTGGGACAATGGGCTTTGCCACCAAACAGTTTTGCTATATAAACTAGCACAAATTAGCTTTTTTTAAGCTGGATCACTTTCAACTTTCATCCACTGTTGAACTGGAACTGTTGGAACTGAATTGGTAAGTGTTAACACTGTTGCCTCACAGCAAGAAGGTCCTGGGTTCAATTGCCGGTTGGACCTGGGGTCTTTCTGTGTGGAGTGTGCATGTTCTTCTCGTGCTTGCGTGGGTTTCCTCCGGGTACTCCGGTTTCCTCCCACAGTCCACAAACATGCATGTTAGGCTGCCTTCAGGCCCAGGCCGCCCTTGCAAAAGAGATCTGTGATCTCAATATGGATTTACCTGGTTAAATTAAGGTTAATTAAAAAAAATAATAATAATAATAACTAAAGGCTCAATGTCTTGTTTTAAAAATGTTTTTGGAACCAGCGTTTATATGGAGCTTTAAGTCCCACCTTCTCCCCAACATGCTCATGACGTCAAATTACCTTTCTCTGATTAATGAAATAACTAATTATGACTAAACAAATTAGAAAAATTAACATATGAGCATACAACAGAAAGGTAAGCACTTTGTGAAGCAACAAAAGTGTTAACAAAATTAGCCAAGATGCATTTTTTAGTTTTATTTTGCAAAGGTAATGTCCTGTTTGGTTATGGGCAGGGACTCAAAACTTGTAACAATAACCATCATGAAGTCATAGGAGGCTTGGTGTATATACCTCAGTACAGCTAGTTTAGAGAACTAAATGTAATATGTAAAATATACATTTTCAATGTGAAATCATGTGGCAGGCTGATCAAACAGCCAACACATCACATCTACATGTATGAGCTGTAATCCCTGACAGTCCTTACACGCCAACCATTTCCTCCCTGTAAACTCTTTTGGCAACATTGAGGTGCAACAATTGTAGGTTGACTCAAGTCCCTCTTGCCTCCTTTGGACTTCATATAAACCACACAGAAAAGGAGATGAAGGCACCCCAGGCCTCTTAAAAGTGTTTTGGGAAGGCGCCTAGTGAAAACCACCACACCAGCATGGAGTCCACACCTTTTAAAAACACAAATCGACAGTAATTACCTGAACAAACTTTCCCAGGCCCTCTTTAGTGCACTTTTCACTAATCTACTTTTACAGAATTAAAGCCTTTACCTGTGTGTGTGTGCAGCAGACTGTGTGACTCCAGCCTGACTGATAAAGTCCAGCAGGACACTGCAGCAGATTTTTTTTTTTAATTTTTACTGTCTCCACTCCCTTCTTCTGAGCATCTGTCTGTCATATGGTTGTCTTCACATTTCTGCATGGATCTTAACAGTGCTCCTCTCATCACTTCTTATTAGCTGTATCTCCGTTTGTTTTTCAAATCTTACCTCACCGCTTCCCTTTTCTTTTACTACACATTTTAGCACACATTTGCTCATTTTCCATCTCACATTTTTACACACATATCCAGAACCCTTGAAGTGGGGTCATGATTGAGGCATGCTGTTAATTAGCCAGCAGTGGTTGTTGTAGTAATGCACTGGTAGGGTGTAATTAATTAGGTGGCATGTGCACAGTGGGACAAAAAGAGGGAGAGGAGGGACAGAGTGAGAGTGAAATACCGGCTATCAGTTCTCCTTTTATCCTCTGAGCTTTAGATGAGTTCTCCTAATGAGAAAAAATGATATGCTCCCAACGAGGGAAGAAAGCATTTTGTCCTTTACATGTTCTCTGTGCCTTTTCTCAGCTTGTTGTTCTGGTGCCGCGGTGTTCTCTTTTCATCTGCCAATCATACCAATGCTTTTTTTTTTTTTTTTTTTTTATGTCGGCGGGATGTCAGTGAGTCGGAGTCACCCAGCACAGATCTCCCTCAGTGGGATGAACACAACTTGTACGAGTCATGCAGACATATGCTTGCAGCAACAACACACTGCAGAGACGGTATAGTTCTTGTCTGTTCATCGTGTGAGTGCAAGGTTTGGTTCGAGAGGAAAACGAAGGAGAGGAATAGATGGAGAGATGTCAAAAGGGCAAAGAAAATGTGGGAGGGAATGGAGAGGTGCACAAACACTCGCAGCTCTATTGATCCTCTCCTCAGTTCAACTGTCTCCTTGACCTCATTCTCAAGCACCTCTGCATGAGTGTCAACTAATGTGCCTGTGCAAGTGTGCATGTCAAAGGCCTGCCCATAAATTTGTGTACTGTATCTGTTTACAATACTGCCAGAGAATCTCAAGTGGTGTCAACCTGTCCATTTTAACTACACTATGAATATTTAAACGTGCGCACAGTGCCCCACGCTCACTTTGCATTTCTCCTGCAGACAGAACATTCAGTATGGCTTTATACACAAATGCATGCATCACAGGCCTCTGGCTCCATTGAACACATTTACACACACACTTCTTCCTTCCTTCCTAGTGTAAACTGATAGTTTAATGGTTGTCTGGCCTCTCCTGTTCCGTGCGACTGAAACTGTCCAAGGTGGCAGGTTTATAGACAGTTTGGCAATGTCAGCGGAGCCAGACAGCTATTTACAACCTAGTTTTAGACACTTCGGACACTGGCTGTTAGCATAAATCCCTTGGTGAGATCAGCTAGAGGATAATACACATGGACAACAAAAGTTGAATGTAAATCACCACACACGCACAGCAAGTGATCACTCAGTCAGCCACTCTTGTCCTCTCTAACCTTCCCATCAACACTCAGAAATACCTTGCATGCAAGCATCGCACACATGCTGTAGATCTTTATCGCAGTTATTTACGGCCCTCCTGCTATTACATTAACATCCACCGCTCGTTTTTTTACGCCCTCCGCCTCGGTCTCACATCCCCCTCAACTATCATTTAGCTTTACGAGGTGCCCTAAAAGAAGCCTGAGGTGAGCGTCTTTCCCTCTGCCCCTCTCTGTCAGAGATATTGATATCCTCCATAAGTCAGACATGCTGCTCTGTGTCACTGAGGAGAAACTGATGACAGGAGGGTATGACAGCGGGCGAGTGGCACCAGCAGGGAACGAAAGGAGTTGGGATGTGCATGCAGTCATCTCTATGTTTGTGTGAGAGGCGGTCTCTACAAGTGTGCACTGCATGCAAGCAGACTTATTATAGGAAGCAAAGAGTAGTAGGTCAGGGTGCAGGTTAAAGTGACAGTTCAGATGTTTGAAGTGGGGGGAAAGGTTATGGACCATTAATGTCTCACCTTTTGTATATTACTCTTTGAACCACTTCAGTTTGGACGATTAGATTTTATTTCTGAACACACTGACGAGCTAAGAGCCTGGGTGACACCAGCAACAATGTGATCGACTGCTGTTTTAAAACAACTCTAATTGAAAATACTTTACCTCAAGTTATGTGAATGCCGATCTGACTGAACATTGTTGGATGATTACTGAGCATGAGAGTTCATGAATGCCGTTTGATAAACTTTTCACACTAGTGTCAGTTTAGCTTTTCATAGTTCAGTGCAAACCCTAACCCTAACCCTAACCCTAAATCATTAATAATTGTTTATTATGCATTAGTTAAGGGTGACAGAGACACAGCTGACCAGTTCAATACATTTCATCTAGCGTTGTTACATTAAACATTCCTAAATTACTACCTTGTAAGCACAATAAGCATTTGTAAACCTATTTATCTTGTGCTTACAAGGCAGTAACTTAGTCTGAAATGTTTAATATAGCAACTCTAGATGAAATATATAGGAGAATAGATTTGGCTTGCTATTTGGCAAAAAAAAAACTGGTCAGTTTTGTCTCTTTCTCGCCCTTAATTAACACATAATAAGCAGCTATTAATGATTTATAAAGTGTTTATATAGGAATCAGTAAGCTATATATAAACCATTTATTAGCCATCTATAAGGGCAGCCTTGTTGTAAAGTCATTTATAATAAGGCTCCCCTTGCACCTTGCTCATGTCCATGCTCAATAAGTCCTTATTAAGCGTGGACTTTTGGTCTTATTGTGAAGTGGTACCAAATCAAGCTTATGCAAAAGACTAGTTTCAATTTGCAGCAATTCACTTTGGTGTTTGGCCTTGCTCAAACTCATCATTATCTCGTCTGCCTCGAATAAAGTCTCTCTAAGGCTGTTCAAAAACCTACCCACAGCAAGTGGATGTCTCAATATTATTTTGTTCATAACCTATTCATGGAATCCCACTCCAAAACATCTGAACTACACAACTCTAAGCGAATGAAAAATACGAAGAACCTGAGTGAGACACAGACAGTAGACAGATACTGAGGAGGATGTAGCTGTTTCTTTTTTTTATGAGCTTTCACATTATGTATGATCCCAATCCTATAAACAGAAGTCAGCTGCAGAGTGGCTGTTTATAAGGTCCTTCTCTCGGAGTGAGCATATCAACAAAGCCTATGAAATTGTCATGAGCTGTCTAGAATTTGTGTGTCTGTGTGTGCTCCTGTGAACCATTACCAACCACCTTTCTTGCTTTCTTACGGCAAAAAGAGTTTTATTCCTTTCTTTTGTTATATGCAACACCTCATGGATTAATTTATGCTTATAGGATTGTTGGTGCATGCTTGTGTGAACATTGGCTAAAGAGATTTAACAACACAGAGGTCTTACCATTCCCGTGTTATGGTCCTTGTTCACCATGGAGCTATTGCTTACATTGCGCTGTTTGTATTTTCACAAACTGCATTAGCATTAGGTTTAACCATTAGAGGAGATTAAAGTAATCTCAGCTGACGTTACACCATGTCACCTTCACCCTGTGGTTGGTCCAGAGTTGAGTCATGCTAACGTTCCCAGCACAGAGAATTTAGTTTCCTCACGTGAGGCTAAATGGTGTCATTCATGAACTTGTTTATCGTGTGCATCTTCTTTTAGAATGCTTGTTTGCCTTATGGGTTTGTGTCTGCGTTAAGAACTTCTGTGCTCTGATTACTGGAGGATTTTTTTAGTTTTTTTTTTTTTAACTCCTCTGGGGATAAAGAAAAGGTTTGTTTGATTAATTAATGCTGTTAGACATGAATGTAAATGATCAAAGGAGAACATTTGCATTTTGTCTTTAATTATTCATGAGTCGCAATTGCTCATGAATTAGGACACCTGTGAGGGCCTTCTCCTCTGCAGCTCAGACACTGCTGTGTGCATGCACGCATGTACACACTTACACACACACACGCACGCCCTGCCTGGGATGTGACCTGGTGTTTAACCAGACCTGCTCATCACCCCTCTCTGTATACCCTGCTGTGCACAGGGATGCAGGTCACTGCAGGTTCACGGCAGCGTTATTAGGTTATGTTGCCGCTCTGGCCGGGGTTCAAACGTTCTGATTAGGTTACCGCGTAGCGCTAAAGCTCAGACTGTCACCCCGACTGTATGATTCATCTCCATGGAGACAAAAGAAAAGCTCTGATCTAATTACCCACACTGCTGCCATCTCAGACTTGAGGAGAGAGCTGGGTGGTGTGAATGAGATGTGAGGAGCCACATGCGAACACAGACAAGGGGGCAGCTCAGAGAGGTCAAGCAAACAAGGGTAGCTGTGGAGAAGGAAGAAAAATCAACAAGAGCAGGCTCTGATGATAACAAAAGACAGAGATAACAGGTATTATTTGTGCTTCCTCATCTTCCTCAACTCTCCTCATCATCTGCAGCTTCCAACTGCTTCACAAATGGGCCATTGTTGCCATGGATATGAGCAATGGTCCTCCCGCTCTCCTTGATGGGGCTCAGTGATAAATGGTGGGACGTGGAGGAAGTTAATAATTTATCCTGCGGAGCGAGCGACCGTTCTGAGGAGCGGTACCTAGCATAATGGGTTAAGTGCAGCGATTGCGGCATGCTGAGCAATAGACTCGCAAGAGGTGGTGTATAAAAAATAAATAAAGACTGAGTGGAGCCTGCTGGGAAGGAATTGTCAAGAGACTGTTTGTTTGTTGGGGAAGGAGTGGGAGGGGGGTCAGTGATTTGCTTGTCGGGAGAAATCTTTTTTTAGGTATAGGATTATCAGGTAAAGGGAACAAATTAATGGAGCTTTCTTCAATCTTTCTGTAAGACGTCCCCTCCCACTCCCACTCGGCTGTTACCAGAAATGAACAGCTCAGTATGCTTTGGGCTATAAAATGTGACAGCAGCTGTGACGGATGACGCTGCTGCAGAACAGTGGTGCAAGGCCTGGCCGTGTATTCTTTGCTGTCATTGTCAGTGATTCACCGACACTCAACATAGAGATTACTACTTATCCAACAATGCAACATTTACACATTTGACTTTCCTCCTTCTTTGACTTTCTCATTAATTGTTTTTAGTTTTACGCTGCTTTGTAATACAGGGAAATAGAAAAGAGCATGAGAGAAAGGGAAAATAAGAACAGTCCACACCTCTGATTTTATGAAGAGCTACACTCTTGATGGCGCATTCACACCAGCCCTGTTTAGTCCGCTTTAATTGTCCGTTTGCATAGAAAGTCTGGTTCATTTGGGGAGGTGTGAACGTGTAATTGAACTCTGATGCGGACCAAAAAAATAACAAACTCTGGTCCACCTAAATACCTAGGTCTCGGTTCAGTTGAAGTGAACTCTAGCGCGGCTCGAATGCATAGTGGATGCAAGCAGACTGGAGACCGCTCCAAAAGCAGGAAGTGGACTACAGCGCAGGGCATTCTGGGTAAATGCAACCAAAACAAACGTGCATTTCTCATACCTCATACAGAGCCGTCTCCGCTGCCTTGTGTGGAAAAACATTCTCCATGGTCTTCTGCCTCATCTTTCGCTCATGCTGAGTCCATTGTAAAAAAAAAATGACCAAACATAAATCCTAAAACCGCTAAAATTTGACGGCATTCCATTATTGTTTTTATTTCCAGAAAGAAGTTGCGCTCAGTGTCTTCTTCAGAGGTTTTCATGTTGTTTCCTTCAGTAGTTCTTGGTGCAGCGCCACCACAGGAGATGGGGGGGAACAGGTTGGCTCGACTGACTCAGTGCAATGTGAATGCGAACCGCACCAGATGAAAATGTAAACAAATGTTCTGAATTTTGGTCCCCAATCAAACCGAGTCTACTGGACTATCATGTGTGAAAATGACCTTATTCTGCCTTTCCTATATACTCCTCTACATTCTGTCACTCTCTTTAGGCCTGTTATCTCACACATCTAACAGTTGGAGGCTGGTTTGTGGATGCCTGAGGGTTATGTAGGGGTTGCAGTATTGTGGTAATCCTAGAGAATATATCAGATCAGCTTGATTTCATTATTGTTCCTCCAATGCCCTATATGCAAAGGCTCAAAGCTACTTAGAATGATCCTTTCCTAGCTATATGAGGAAAGAAGCAGCAGTCTCTTATCTGCGGTGGAGCTGAGGTCCATTGTGTTGGACACTGTGCGGCATTCTAGAGTGGATTTGGAGCATAATAGGCTTGTGTTAAAACATAGCAGAGCCTTGCATCACCTACCACTGGTTATTTGATGGGTTTTCGATAGCCCTGTGTGGCTCGTGCTGTATGAGGCTACTCTTATATGTGTGTGTGTGTTTGGATGCATAATAGCATGTATGTGTGCCCAGAGAAACAGATGACTGGTGGTTTCTTTTGATTTCTTCTCCATTTTGTTTTGAGAGCTTGTTTTAATCTGAAGCCTTTTTTGTCTGCCTTGTGAATGATAAGTGATGGAGATCTCTGTGATGGATGATGCCACCTAAAGCACACACTCAAACTGCTCCTTTTCTCTGATTCGGCGAGAATAGGCTTTTATACACAGACACGTGGTTTTGTTTTTACCCTATTCTGAAATATAAAACATTTTCACATAAACAGTAACGCAAAAAGTCAGTCAACATGATAGAAAAGATGGGAGAACCATAACATCATGAAAAAGTAATTTAAAATGTTTATTTTGACTTGTATCATACTAACTGAGGGATGTATTGTAGATTCCCATGTATGATGCTTGGGTTTTTTGGTGCTTCATTAAATTTCCTGAAGTTGGGGTTAACTTTTCTTTTTACATTAGCACATGGGAAAACTGGAGACTCCAAATACATCCTAAACTTGAATGCATTTCATTTTTGAACAAACTTTGTCACAGTATGAAATAGACTCTAAGTACTCCACAAATAAACTTAAAAACAAATTCTAAAAAAGCTAAGTCTGGTCCTCTGGACAATGTCCAGAGGACCAGACTTAGCTTTTTTAGATTTTTCTACCTGGATTATTGAGCATGCATCAGGGTATTAAAAGCAAATTGATTTTCAGCAGCAACTGTCTCTCTAAGTATACTGACACTGCAACGACAAGAAACAGAGGTGCACAACAAGGTGAAGTCATTTTAAAAACACAAAGTACAAACATAAATAAATAAAAAAACACAAATATATAATTTCTACACATACATCAATTATTTTACTCCATGAAGAAACATTTAGATTATGAAGAATGCCAAGAATTAATTTTTTTTGTTTTTTTTTGTTTAAGCTATTGTAATTTATGAACTGTTGCAACGTTTGTTTGCTTTGGTATGTTTGATATTCCTACATGAATGTACTTTTTAGTCCTAAAATTCCTAATAGGAACAAAAAAGTACATTTGATTGATAGAACTTGATTAAAGGACTGTGTACCGAAAGCACAAAAGTGACAATAAACTGAAACTTCTGAAGTGCTGATGTAAAGGATTTGTTCTTACAGACATGTTTACTTTGATGTTGATAAGATTTTTTATCACTGATATGTGTTCTTGTCAGATGATACAGGAAATCCACATTAGCTTGTTGCAGGATTGACAGGTCACATTGTGAGTTAAATTCTGCAAAGAAGAGCAGAAAAAGAATCAAAAGTCAAAACTTGCACACATGCATCCAATTTATCTTTCTCTTGAAAACATTTTAATCAAATATTTCAGTCAATTTTTTTCATTCTATGCAAATGTCAGACTACAGCTACATTTACTTTGTATGTATTTTTTCATAACATTTTTATATAGCTTATTTTTCTACATGCGTCCTGCAGCACTAAAATCATACAAAGCAAAACTGCAAACATCTTCTTCGATGTCAAGGTTCAAGGTAATATCATTCACATCACATGTGGTACATGATGTGTGTACTCAAGGTCCCAGTTACACCCAAAAAAATAGCAAAAATAGAAAGTATAAAAAAGAAACTATGCAATGACAAAAGATGTACGCTAAACAACAATAATGTAATATAATGCAATGAATTAAACAAGGAAATATCGACAGGGATCCAAATTTTGGGCTGCAGCCTGACTGACAGGTTATGAATCCTCCACCCTGTCGTACATATCCGTGGACGCACACACACGTGCAAACTGGTAGCCCCACTGACACACAGACACATGTACAGAACCACGTCCCCCTCCCCGCCCCAGTCGCCTTTGTTCCCAGCATCTGTTTCTCTCCGTGATTAATTGCAATTAGCGCGAGGTTTGAAGGCCTGTGGAAGAGCACAGCAAGAGGAAAAGCATCGAGATTAATGAGGGGATGCATTCATCAGAGAGCACAAGGGAAGAGATACAGAGGGGGCGGGGGTGGGGGGGT
>JARVGQ010000759.1:14164532-14180097 GCA_031762355.1 Hypsolebias martinsi | reverse complement strand
TTTTGGGTCATGGGGGTCGCCGGTGCCCATGTCCAGCAATCACTGTGCGAGGGGCGGGGTACACCCTGGACGGGTCGTAAGTCCATTACAGGGACACATAGAGACAAACAACCATTCACTCTCTCACTCACACCTAGGGCCAATTTAGAGTCACCAATCAGTCTAACATGCATGTTTTTGGTCTGTGGGAGGAAACCCATGCATGCACAGAGAAAACATACAAAACTCCACCCAGAAAGGCCTCCGGACCGGGATTTGAACCAGCGACCTCGCTGAGAGGCAGCAGCTCTACCAGTTGCGCCACCGTGCTGCCCTGCTTTTAAACCATTAGTCAAAAAAACAATAATAATCCAAAGATTAGTAATCAAAAATAAAGAAAATGCTGTTTTCCTTTCTCAACCTGCTATCTATCCTCTTTCCTTCATCACTCATCTCTTCGTGCAGTTTGTGTTGTTGTGTGTTCTCTCATCTCCTTCTCAGATGAGTTTCGGCCAACAGCTTCCTGTAACATACAAGCCTCTTGGCCAGGTGTCGTGCTAATCGTCCATGTGGGGCGTCATTTCCCTCTGAGGCCCAGAGGAGGAGGCTGGAGTGTTTGTGGATGAGTTTGCAAATCCTTGCATCGCCACACACGAGCGTTAAAGAGGGTTAAACAAGAACAGCCAATGTCCTTGTTGTGTTAGGAGGAGGTGTAAATCAGTACAGTCAAGGGTGTAATGAATGAATAACCTCTGGCTTCCACTTCATTTGTCGAGAATCGCTGTTTGAGTTGCGTCTGTGTTCATGTTTGTGTGGCTGATTGGTGCCGAGCTGCCATCCTGATCTGCAAACAGGAAGTGGAATTGAATCATGGGAGACAGATTAAGAGAATGGCGAGAGCTCATCACGTCTTGTTAATGAAAGGAGATGACTCGAGGCGAGGTCCCTCTTCCTCTGTTTTCTCTCTGCTTGCTTTCCCTTCCATCCATCCTCTCCTTCCTCTTCCATAGCTTCTTTTTTTTTTCCTGTAAGCTGTTCTTAAGTGTTGGCGTTGCACGAAGCAAGCGACTGCGTCCAACTTCCCATTAAAATTACTGTTGCACACTAAATGTGTGTGACTGCGTGTGAGAGGCAGAGAGTTGACGATGGATGGTTGATGATGGTTGTGACCCGAATAAATGGCTGCAGGCCAGTCAGCTGACTTCCTCAAGAGGAAGCGAAGTAATGAGAAGGCATGGGATTAGGGCTCCATCACTCTGTTTATGAACGCCTTGCTGCAACCACAAAATAAATAGCACTTCAGCTGCAGCTGAATATAAACTTTACAAACTGCTTGTGTGTTTGCTCAAGTCCTTTGGCGATATCTGCGCAAAAAAAAAAAGTCTTGCATTTTATTTTTAAATCAACAAAATTAGAGAGTAAACTTGGGGATTTATGTTGGCGCTTTGTTTGATTTAGTTGATTTTGCTCTTATTGCTGCGTGTGTGTCAGAGTTTGGCGTCACATCTGTGGAAAAAATTAACAAGATCGAAGAACACACAAGGTTCAAATGCATTTCTATGCGATTGGACACATGCACTTCCTATCTTAGCACCATGCACTGACAGGGAAAGTAACTGGATACAACAAAATGTTGCCCTACATCATCATTTGGAAGCGGGCTTTCCTCTAAATCCCAGGGTGCAAACTGTTGAACATTGATGCATCGATCTGTCATACAGTCAACCTGTGCTCTTGTGCAGATTAATGCGGCCTGGCTCCAAGTCTCTGCTCTGGTCTCTCAGCATCGCGTCAGAGAAGGTCTCGAAAACGAGCTCGACAACTACTTATAAGGTGGATGAAAAGCTGCCAAAGCAGGTCAAGGGAACTCTGAGAGTAAAGTGAGGAAAAAAAGACCAAAGGAGGGCGACTGTTTCCAGTGATGGGGCTGCCAAAAATGCTTCCCTCCTTTGTGCAAGACAAACAGAGAGCGGGCATGTGAGCTGTAAGGTTAAGGGGATCGTGTGTGTAAAAGAGGGAGGGGAAATAAAGTGTAGGGGTGGGTGTGAGGGAGGATGAATGTTGGGGGAGAGGGAACAGATTTGGCAAGGGACAGCCAGCTGAATCCCAGTGGGAAGTGGCAGGAGTAAGCTGGTGCTGCGGAGGCGGGCATATGGAGGGCAGGTTGGCACCAGAGCGCACACCTGCCGGCAGGGGGAGACACTGCCAAGAGGAAGGGAGGGAGCAGCAAAATAAAGAAGGGAGATGTGTTTTTGGAAAAGCATATGAATTTCAGGCCACTGGAAATGGTCTCTGAAGATAATAAGGAGTTTTATGTGTATCGGCCGACTGCAGGCCTTCTTACAGTGAAGCACACAGACAGGTGTTTAATTTTTAGCACATCACTCAAATCTTCAGCAGGTACACAAATGAAGTGTTCAGCTTTTTAGTCAAAAATAAACACCTGCTCTTTTTGCTCTCAGAGTGTAGCAGCCAGATGCACTGAAAGCGTCTCCTGGTAGAAGAACAAATAAGCAGCCTTGATGAACAGAAATGGTTTTAATCTCTGCAGTTCTTTGCGTGACAGTACAGCCCCTGATTGGGCTCAACTGTTTTGCTGCTAACTAGCTGCTAATTAGATCAGACTCCTTCTTTTGCTCTCTGTTACCGTCATCTGCTACAAAACAGTTTTTTTAAATAAGTGAAAATGATCATAAATGTATACAAAGGAGAAGATTTTTGTCACCAGAACAGCAGTTGGAGAGAAAATGTGTCTTATGTATTAAGATTTTTAGTTTAATTTTGTAATTTTTGTTTTGTTTGTTACTTTGTATAATTTGGCACCAGAGCATTGACACAGATGAGGGAGCCACAAGGTAGGGCCCTTGTTAAGCTGCTGTCAAACAGGGTTTGTAACGGCCTACCGGAGCCCATCTGTGTCCTAATATGTACACACAAATAAGTTCATGTCTGTGCAAATATTTCTGATAGCTTATATTACAAAAAAATATATTTGGGAGTTTTCTGTCACAATACTAAAAAAATGAGTAAAAGAACAAAGGGTCCCTGTAAATTCACAAGTTCTTTCTTTTGAATAATAGCAATTTTGGAAATAAAGAAATATCAGATTTAAAAAAAAAAAATTGACAAAAAATTGGTACAAATGACAGAAAATTACTTATAATAAAGTTATGAAGTGCTTTTAAAATGTAACTGTTACCAATGCAGGGTAATTTGTGATTTGTGAGCTGCATATACTCATCATCATCATCATCATCATCATCATCAACTTGTATATGTATATGTAATATGTATACATTATTATTATTATCATTATTATTATTATTTATTTATTTATTTATTTATTTATTTATTTTGCTTTGTTTTGTTTTTTGAATGTCCAGAGGACCAGACGTAACTTTTTTTTTCTACCTGGATTGTTGAGCATGCCCCAGGATAAGAAAAAAGACATCTAAAAAAAAATAAAGTGACAACACAATCGTGAATTAAAAACTCAGTTCAAAACACAATAAAACAACGAGTTAAACAGATAAAATCAATACCACAATATTTATACTATAAATAAATGGTAATGGGTTTCGATTTAGTCATTGTTGTGAGTTTTTGCTGTTTTCGTCTCATCAGCCACCATCAAAGATCAGAGTAGGAGAACATATAATGGCCTTGAGTTGTTATTTTTATCTCATTGCCTTGGAGAGAGTGTAGATGGGATGCAGAGAGAGGAAACGAGAAAGAGGCTGTGGGACTGACTGACTGCAGTGCAGTCCACTTCTTTATTTTTTTTTTCCTTTTGTGGAGCAGGGTGTTAAGCAGATGGTCTTGTTACCAGAAAAACAAAAATGTGCACAGAAAATTTTCTTGCGTTAACGTCTTGTCCCCCAGGTGAGATGTCGAGCACTTGCATACACAGACCAGTTTACGTGCACATCTAAGACGCGCATGCTGGGCCTTGCTTTGCTAGTTTAAAGCACACACCATCTGCATGGAGAGAGTGTGTCGGAGGAGTGTGAAGCGTGTGCTTGGCGTAGAGAATGTGTTTCCAGTGTTCATAGCCATAGCTTATGTTGCTTTGGACCATAAAGTGTTATAAAACACTTCATGTATCAGTCGTCAGAAACCTAGTTGTCCAAAGATGGTGGGTGTTTTGAGGACGCACTGACACGAGCTGAAAAGTGGGCTGAATTGGCAATCAGAGGCAAGGGGAGGCAAGAGAATCTGTTCTAAGAGGAAGGAGGGGATGGCATGTTCATCCTCAGATGAAGACTAAATCCCTTCATTCTCTCCTCATCCTCCCTCCCTCCTTTCCCCTGCTTGCTTAGCAGTGAGATGTGAGCTTCTGCTTTGTAACGTCTGCTTTTTCATGTTTTCTGTGTATCAAGGATCCGGACTAGTCCATAGCTTATCCCTCTGAGTGAGTATGTTCTGCAGGGGATAGAAGCGCCTTAGCCTCCCTTATCGTCTTGCAGTATGGTTCTCCCTGTTGCTGTCTCAGCGTCATTTGTTGTAGCTCCCTTCATTCCCTTCTTCGTTTCTTTCTAAGAGATGAAGAAGGGCAGAGAGAGAAACCTACGTCAAATGTAAAGGACTGAATCAAATCTTTACTTTTTAGTTGGAGTGATAGAGACTCCTGTTTTTTTTGTTTGTCATCGTATCCGGCTTCAAAGCGATGAGACTTGAAGATTGCTACTAGAATATGGGTCTTGTACCGTTTTGAAGAGCATAATGGGAGACCTGAATCATTAGGCCCCATTGAGTCTTCTTTATGAGCCAAATTAATTCAATGTCTCAAAGATAGAAGGGAAGAGAGAGAGCTGTCAGATATAAAAGATTTCTGCACTAACTGGAAGGAGGATGCTTTACACAGCAGATAGGTCTTCAATATTCAATTAAATGAAAAAGAGCTGGATAATGAGTACGGTACTGTAAATGGAACAGCCCTAAATGAAAGGACTTTTTTTGTTGTTGCCATATTTTCCACCTGTCTTCTGGGCATCACCTTCCGATCCAAAGTTCAGAAACAACCTTTTAAACTAGCCTCCACCTACCAGCAGCACATTTAGTGGATGAACCCTGATACCGTCTGTGATACTAATGAATGCAGATGCACGTTATCTCGGAGCTCCCTGGCTCTGCTCAAAGAGCTACATTTTAAGGTTTGACTGCTACGGAAAGAAGCAAAATGTGTGGGCACTGGTGGCACTGCAGTGTCCTTTTGATAAACTCAGATGGCATATGTTACATTTATATGTATGTATAACACACACAGTTCCATATTAAGAGTCTCTGGGGTGTTAATATCAAGCCACTGTGCTGCCCACGCAGTCCTGCAACGTTAATGAAATGACTCATAGATGAAGACACTACAAATACAACACAGAGAACAAACACAGACAGAAAGAAGAGCAACTTTAGGTGTCCTGGGGCTGGAATGTGTCTCTGTGGAGCTTCAAATGCATGTCTACATGGTGAGGAAGGATGCAGAAATCTGTGAAGCAGTCTGAGATGTGGGCTACCTTTGCTTGTGTTTGTGTTTCAACACGTTGGTTAGTCCTTGTTGGTTTGCTGCTCTTTTACTGCAGAAGTTAAAATCACTTCTGAAAAGATTTAATTCATGTTGGAAGGATAAATCTATGTAAAAAAAAAATGAAACCAGACCACTAATTACTTGCTTGTCTTTTGTTCTTTTTACTATTTATGATGTAATTAAATGTAATTGATACCCTTTTTTTAACCAATGGTGTAGTCTACGTTTTTGTAGTGGATATAAACCGAAGTACACCTGTTAGTACAATGTAATTGTCAATTTTTTTTAAGCATATTGAACATTTACAAATTTCTCTGATGCTTTTATTTGAATAAATGTACAACAAACTTTGTACAACATATGGTTTTGTATTAAAAACATGCTATATAATTTATAAAACAGTATCAAAGCAAAACATGTTGAAGTAATAAGTGCAGAAGTATTAATTGTACAAAAAACACGTTGAACCAACTCAATGTATGTATAAAATGTTCCAAATGTGTTGACGATGACACATGCCCAATGATGTGTCACATATCACTGGGCACTTTTAAGTGGGTATCCTGTAATTCCCAAGCTTTTCTAATTCATTCATTCAACCTTTATTTATACAGGCTAGCCTCGATGGGCATACTCCCCCCATATCACATAGACTACACCACTGATTTTAACTTAACCAAACATGACTGAACCTATCTCAGAAGACTTTACTTTTTTAGGACTGCTTTGGTTGAATACCTACAATCAGTGTGAATAGAGTGAAAATGACACTGAGTAATATCTAAATTACTACAAATTAGAGATCTTTGCAATGTGTTTGATCGTCAGCGGTCAAAATCACTGAAATGCACCACTACATTGTTTATAACAGTCTATAGAACTCAACTGATGGGATGAATCCGTATGTATCCCCAGAAAGAACGAAAAAAACAAACTTTATTTAGTGTTCCTTAAGAGTTTAGCTGCGCTGAAATGTGGTGTTTTAGTTTATTCTCATGAAATCAATCAGTATTCACTCATTGCCTTCAGATTTGGATATTGAGTGAACCACTTAAAATAGAAATGATTAAAAATCTTTGTATTGGGTTACAGTAACTCTTCTCGCCAAGCGGACAAATGGACACACAACATGCTACCCACATCATAACAGAGCAACAGGATCCTCATTAATGGTGTCAACAATTCAGAGCTCATTAACTTTGCATGGGAATGATGAATCTGACAGTATCAGTCTCTAACTTCCAAGCTGACAAAGTCTTGTTTGGCATTAGCATTCTTACTGTCACCTAAAGAATATTTTACATATTTTATGTGCAAGCCCACAACATCCACTAGTTTCTATTAATGTCTCGCTTGTGTATCTAAATGCAGTTACCACAGCCCTTCTTGACAAGATAACCTGGTGAACAGTGTTAGAAGCTTCCAGGCTTCTGTGCTAAAACAATAAACCCAAACTCTCCTGTGATGACACAAAATCAGGATCAACACCGCACATTTATGCATGTCACTGTGCTTGGTTAGCTTTTAAGTGGTTGATTGCACCAACCAGTGCTCATGCGGCATCTTCTCTTCTCATCTATTGTGGTTCCCCTTTCAATTTGTTACCTGTCTGGAAATCAGAAAATTCCTGCAAAAAAAGGTGCCTTTCTTTGCACAGCGACCACCTGATCCGGTTCATTTCTCACATTTGAATGAATAAATGAAATTTAAAAAAATCGACTCCTCATGCATTGAGATCTACCACAACTCCTGTTGCTTTTTAACTGGTGCGGTAGGTTGGCGGTTTCGGGTCCTTGATGTGTGCAGAAGAGTGATGATGAGCTTAATACACTCTGTCTGTGTCCCAGACGTGACCATCACATTAATATAGTTCTAATACAACACGCTGTCTGCTGCATGCTAATCACCTCCACGCTCGTTCTCACATCATCGGATCACTTTTTCTCATTTTGCTTGTTGTAGTGAAAGATTAGAGACGGAGAGGAAACAGAAGACAGATGTTGAACGAGCTTTCTAAAATCAATCAGACAACAATCACATAACACCACCACATTGATGATGCTTTCATTTATAGATCCACTTTGCTTCACACACATTGAAAAATAGCTAGCTGCTGTGGTTAGAAGTGTACTACACCTTGTCCTACAAATCTCAGTTTGACTTGAACACCTGTCAGGACGCTTCACCTCACTGCATTCAGCCACATCTCAGACTGGTCAGAGTCACTTCAGCGCAGCTCAGTGCCCATGTCAGACAGCAGCACTGGAATGAATGAGGACCGAGGGGCTCCGAGAGATGTTCAAGTAACTGCTATTAATAGCCTAATAATGTATGTAATAATGCTGTTTTGGCAGATGCAAAGGGGGTGAAGAGGAGTAGAATGTGGAGGGAGAAGGGGCTGACAGCGTGTCACAGCTGGTTAAAAGCAAATTGGGAGAGGAGGGATGGGGGTGGGATCTTGTTTGCAAAGCTAAATGCTGTAAATAACATCAGAGCAAAGCTAAATGAAAATCAATGGAATTACCCTATTAGCATGGACTTGAACTCACCCTGGCTCCTACTATTTACTATTTATATCATTTTACCACACTTGATGTAGATAATGATACACAGATTGTGGACTGTGTATTTTACATTAAAAGTTCTTAGGTAAAAACATACATTTATATGAACCTCCTAACACCAACGTATGTATTTAAAAAAATGTGTTTAGTCATATACCCTTTATCAACCCACATCTGTATCCCAGCACTTTTCTTAACAGAAAGGTAGTTCCATCCTCCTTTTCTCCTTCTGCACACACTCCTCACACAATTCCTCCCCTCTGCTGCAAATACTAATGTAAAATAATAACTAAACATGTTTTCTACCTCTTTTTCAAATCACAGAGTATTATTACACTGGCACTGCTGCGCTATTAAAAAGAAGTGAGGGTTCATCTTCACTATGAGAGTGAAGTGGGAACAATTTGATCTAATTAGCAGCTGAAGTATCACCCATTAAATTTTTTTTAAGAACAGTGATTAGAGTCATTTCTGAATACAGATAAATGATTAAAATATAGAATTAAGTTAAAAAAAAAGTATGTATTTAGCCACTATGCATCTTTAGTCTTGTACAGCATGTGCAGGCAGAGGGTTATAGGCGTCTGTGCTCTCGACATTCACAGTGACAGCCAACAATTAGCTTATGCCAGCGTGGCTAATAGAGGAGTGTACATTGTTAATTATTGTCACAGCAGAAGGGGTGGAAAGGTGGAATACATTTGAATAATGGGAGGAATGATATAACAGGCGTTTAAGCTCCTTGGCCTTTTTTTTATAGTCAAATAAAAGGTGTCTGTAAATGCACTCAAACGCAGAGACTTGTCTGACATTCTTGAAAATTAAGCACACCAGAGCAAAATAAGCGGTTGCATGCTTAGAAACGTGCAGGCACATATTTACCCCCTTCACTCCCAGCCCCTATCTCAACACACACATGCACAACAGTACAGACGTGTGTGAGAGACAGTCTGAGTAGTGTGCTTGTGCCTGGTTTTCCAGATCAATGATGTGTGGTTAGGTGATCGATGTGAGGGCTTAGTGGACTGGAGAGAGCTAATGGGCAGGTCAGCGGCTCAGACACATCCTGGCTCCCCCTGCCTATTATCTCTACGGCTGTTAATAGGCCTCACCACACTCCCCTGTTGCTCGTGCACACATGTACACAGACACCCTCACAGTTGGAGGGCGGCAGGAGGAAACGCATCCATGCCTGTCCACTCCACACCACTCCTGTCTGTACTCCTGCTTCATCTCAAACCTTTACTACACATTTTATTTGCTTCTTGTGCACTGTGATCTTTGTGCCGATTTATGCTGCAGAAACAAAGCGTGTTTGCAGATGGATATGAGGGAGTACAGCCATGTAAAGCAAGAAACAGGTGTCTGTGTATTCACAATGTATTTTCTTTAAAGTATTAAACATACAAGGCTTAAAGACAACCAATCAACTGCATTTTTCATTAATTAAAAAAAAAAAGGTCAAATCAGAATTTATCTCGTCATATTTGGCTGAGATGTAAAGGCTCTCGGTTAAGTCATTAAAAGAAATGTTTGGGGAGATGATGTAGATGTAGCCTAAAAGATGGAAATGTATTCAGCCATGACATAGAAATAATGGTATTACAGTGTGCATTATAATTTATTAGTGCTTGCTTTGTTTTGTTAGTTTTACTGAATCATGTGAAAATCAGACTTTTACATCAATACTAGCCTGTCACGATAACAAATTTTGCTGGGCGATTAATTGTCTCAAAAATTATTGTGATAAACGATAATATAGTTTGAAATTTGATAATAATTAGAAACTATTGTCAAATTTAAGAAAATTTTTTTATTTGTTTTGCATGTAGTACCTTTTTTGACCACTGGATGGCAGTATAAGACTGTTTGAACCGAAGAATGGATAGTGAGGGAGCGATCAGCATGTCTCTTTAAGAAAAATGGGAGTTTGGCCCCTTGACGTGACATGGGCTGTCTTCCCTTCCTTTTCTTCGGTTCTCAAAACGGCAGCTTGGTGTGGTTTGAGCTCTTTAGCATAGCATTTGTCATTCAAAGTGTTTTTAATAAAAAAAAATCAGTAAGCAAGTTCTCAGCTTCTTTTTGCAGAGAAAAACAACTTTTTTACACGAAGGCACAGGTTTCATCCGTGAATTTTGGAGCTTCGACAAGATGTAGATTTTTTCCCCGATGTCGGCCTGTTAGCTCAGCTCATAGCTTAGCTTCTCAGCTCAGCTGCCTTTAACAATCCAAAAATTTTAAAGAGAAAAGAGAAAGGGAGGGTCAGTGAAGAGCACTGGAGTTGAGCCACACGAAGAAATGATAAACCTGATAAATTAAAATGAGGCTGATAATTTTCATTTCGCATACGATTAATTGATTTATTGTTTATCGCGACAGGCCTTAGTACAGTCATGTAAAGCAAATGTGAAACAGGCAAAATATTTTCTTTAAAATCTTAAACATACAAGGCCTAAAGACAACCAATTAATTGCATTTTTAATTAATAAAAAAGGGTCAAGTCAGAATTTACCTCATCATATTTGGCTGAGAGGTAAAGGCTCTCGGTTAGGTTATTAAAAGAAATGTTTGGGGAGATGATGTAGATGTAGCCTAAAAGATGGAAATGTATTCAATCGTGAAATAGAAATAATGGTAATACAGTGTACATTATGTCCTGATGCATGCTCAGTGTACATTATGATTTATTTCTGCTTGCTTTGTTTTGTTAGTTTTACTGAATCATGTGAAAATCAGTTTTACATCAAATACAGTCGTTTCATTTTATGCCATATGCAGATATTGCAACTATGTTAATTTTTTTATAATGATAGTGCTAGGATTCAGGTTTACCTAGTTATTGTATTAAATAATTTGATTACATGCTTTTTTCTGTTAAAGTAACTACCTTTTCTGCAATAAAAACTAGATATTTACTATTTGTTATTGTCATACTATTGACCAAACAATCAATCCGCTGAAAAATAAATATCCAAAAATAGTTCAATCAATTAGTTGCCCCATTATCCGTTTTTCTTTATCATCCATCTGTTTAGGTGAGCTTTGCTCAGTTACCTTGCCACAAGAAGGACAACAGGTCATATAGTGAGGCAAATGACCACAGAGGCAGAATTTTCTATTTTCCGCTTTTTTCTTTTCATTTGTCGCTCTGTCTCTTTCTCGATTAACTTGCCACTTGTGCCGATCCTCTTCTGTCTTCTGTGTGGCATCTGATCTGCATGTTAATTACCTTTCAGTCACCTCTCTTAATTTAATATCTGGCATGGGAAGAATGTGGAGCACGTACCTCAGAGGTATAGCTGCACACATGCTCACATGCACACACATCCAAAGACATGGGCTCATCTTTTTTGCTTTGCTTAGATTTTTTGTTGTTGTTGTGTGCTTTTCTTGGTGTGTCAAAGTCTGGCATGGGTGTTAAAGGTAAGTGGTTATCCAGCATAGCCTCATCAAGTAAAAATCTTCTTTTACAAGAAGTAAAATATCTGCAATTTGAATGCATCTCAAACATCACTTTCTAAACCAGTCACTCTGAATGCAAACACTTTGTGCACGTTGACACAAACTTGACATGTAAAATAGGTCTTTTCAAGAGAGCCAGAAAGAAATGTGGCTTTGCCGAGTGTGTGATCATTTGACAATTCTAATAATTATAACTATTACTATAAAACTTCCCCAATGCACACACACGCACTCTCACACACGTTTGCTCCCTTTCTCAACCATGCAACAAGGCTGTGTCTCTGGTGGCTGATAGATTGTAATGAATGTAACAGCAGTCAGATCCTTGAAAAGCCTCTCAAAAGCTTAAGCCCCTTTATTAAATTAAGCTAACGATGCCTAAGGCCAAGTCTGCTGCTGAGAGAGGGAGAGAGAGGGAACATGGTGGGGAGAAGAGAATAAGGAAGGTGGTACAAAGAGAAGCAGAGGCTGCAAAAAAAGGGAGGAGGTGTTATAGACACATGTGAAATGGCATGCAGTGAAACCAACGAGAGATGGTACGAATGGGGGCAAGTTTAGTATCAAAGAAAGGTGGCGTAGAAGGTGAGGAAGAAAAGGCTGGTGAAGGAGAACAGGTGGAGAAGAAGAGGAATACCCCGCAGACTCCTGGAGTTTTACAGCTGTGCACCTGCAGCTGAGAGGAGGAATTGTAATTATGTAAAAGCTCATTGTGAGAGATTCACAGTTTAAGTGTGTATTTTTGAAAGCGTGCACTGTTGCCAGAAAACTGTCGATGAAAATTGTGAATGTTTAACTACTCCGTGTTTAAATGGGGCAAGTGTTTTGGAACCGTCTTCACACTATTTTGGTTGTATGTTAATTACGTGGCGTGCTAAATGCTGAATCTCTGCAGCTCGATGTGGCTGGTAGGATCATTCGCACAGTAACCTCATCAATTTACAGATGCTAAATTATGCATTTTTCATCATAAGACTCTAGATTTTTCAGTCAAATAGATTTCCAAGTGTCCCTTGGGTTTAATCCAAACCAAAAATGACAACAATTAATAATGTCAGTATATCTTTACATAATAATAACACAGTTTAAATGGTTTTTAACTGACCCTAAACTGATATTTTTCATTCCTACACAGTGATATGGAGCTTATCATATAGCAAAACAAATTTATGAATAGTACTGTGATGGCAAAAACAGTAATTTTGTATTGATACCATATTTTTGACAGCAATGACTAATCATCAGAACTGACTGAAGACTAATCGCTCATTTGTGGTTGGAGCTTTACAAAGCATTGACAAGATTACTACATTAGTTAAAATATTCTAATAGGCAGTAGATTATTTGACTGACTAAACACAAAGTGAGACTCTGCAGAGCTGCCATGTGTACAGACATCAGACACAACAAAGGCTGGAATGTGTTGCATTATTAGTTGGGATGCATCTTCTACCAGCTTTCTCTAACGGGTAAAGCAGAAATTAAGAATACAGTTTCACTTAAATGAAAGACAAAACACACAGACACTAAAAAATGAGACCAACAGTCTAAATGAGATCACTCTTAGTTCAGTAGTTATTTGCACTTCCCTGCTGCTCACTGTAAGTTCATGGAAGTGGGATGCTGCAGGAAATGCACACAATATGCATTTAAGCTTGCATTTGCACAAAAAAAACAAAGGTTTCACCATACCTCCTTACCAGTCATTACCTGCTTAATCCTCATTTTCATGCTTGGCATTGGAACAAAAGCCTGCATTTAGTGCTAACAAGTGTAGCTTTGATTTTACACCCTGAGTAGTGGTGTCTAATCCATGGTAAAACAGGCAGAGCCTTGCTGTCAGATAAATATTCTGTGCTTTTTATGGTTGACTGTCCCCTTGTGGTCACTTATTAGAACTACACACCTCTTCACTGTATGTACACTACTTTGTTATTAGAAGGCAAAACAAAGGAGTCTTAATCCTTAATGTCTCTTTAATATTGAAAAATATAACCCAAATTTAGAATTAGTGAGCTAACTTTATATTTATTCATTAAATCGTCTAACCACTAAAGTCAACTGTGACAGTACTGATCCTGAACTGTCTTGAGAAAATGCATTATTTTTGTCAATGACTTAATTATTTATTAATAATATTATGCAGTCGTTTTAATTAATTACTGGCAACACGTTGGGCTGAGATTAGATGTGTTTTTGATTGGGACCTGTGAGCAAGAACAACACGCAGAAACAAACACCAATAATTAATGTTGCTTGTAGAAACATTACTGTACCACAGATGCTCTTTTAATTATTTAGCCAGTGTGGTTAATAAATGAATCCTGTGATTTCTCCTCGCTGGATGTTAGATGCGCTCGTTTTTGATGTGCAGGAAGTGACAGTTGTTCTTCCTGGTTGTTGGGGGTTTAATGGATGGGGTGTTTAGGGATGAGGATGCGGGATGAGCCCTCCGGACTGGGAGGCGTGACGGGGTCAGCAGGTGCTTCATCCACCCCTCCACCCCCAGGCCCCGGCCACCGACCTGTCTGTCTGCTCCGTCAGTCTGTCCGGCCCCCGCCGGAGAGGAAGCTCCACCTCCCGGCTCCCAGCAGCCGGCTGCCCGCCTCTCTCCTCGGCTCAGTCCCTGTGGCCTCGCTCGGCGTCGGAGCTTCCTGACAACAAAAGTGCAGCGTCTGTGTTCTCGACGGAAGGATGGCTCCGAGTCCTGCCCTCTAACGCAAGGATACATTTTTTTTTAATCATTCATGAACGCTGGTGGAATAAAACACTTGTTTGCGGTGAGTGATTCAGAGTAAATCTGTATTAATATAAATATATATTATAAAAAAACCCGGATGTTGATTGTGTCAACGAGCATGCACGCGGCGGCGGTTTTGTTGAGGAAGTCGTTACCATATCGAGGAAACGGGTCCATTTTTCTTTTGTTTTTTTCTTTATTATTTGTTTTTTTTTTTTTTTTTCATTATCGAAAGTCGGCGCCGAGCCGTCTTGCGCGCGAGCGTACGTGCGCGCGCGTGCTATCGCGTGAACGAGGGACAAGATAGAAAAATAATAGGGCGCCTGCGGGTCCTTCTGAGGTGACCATTAAAAGCTTGATTATTGTATTTTCAACGATTTTTTTTTCTTCTTCTTAACGTGCTCGTGTTTTTATATCTATATAAACGCAGCTGGAAGCTCTATAAAAGGCATAAACAGGCGACCCCCACCCCCTCAAATTAACTTCCCCTAACGTTGTTGCCGGTGTTATGCCGAGAAGTGCACCCCCGGCACTCGAGGGTCTCGTTGTTTCTTCAGCCTATAAAAACTGCATTGCTGGCTTTTGTTGGTGCGGAGTCTCCAGTCAGACTGGCTCCTTTCGAATGGTTTTCTGATCTGAGCTGCTCCCTCTGAGGAGCAGGACGGGAGGAAATGCCCCCGTCCTGCTACTCCAGGAGAGGAGGACGGGGGCATTTCCTCCCTGTAGTTGTGACTGAGTGACGTCACGCGGTCTGACCGTTTGGTGCTCTCAGGGTGGAGGAGGCTTTGACCCCGTGTGTGTGTGTGTGTGCGTGCGCGTGGCAGGTGGACCGTGTTGAATCCCTTCCCACGCGCTCCTTCACTTCTTTTGATCCGCACGCGCGTACTACAGCTGCTCACACGCGGATGGAGCAACAGGCTGAGTTTATCAGCAGCCAGAAGGAGCCTTGCTGTTTTAGCTGCTGCTGATAAGGTTAGCCATAACCTCAAGAGCAGGAATTGAAACTTTTTATTGTTATTATTCTAATACTTTTTTCTGTTCCTTTTATGTAGCAGGTTTTTTTTTCTGATCAGACAGAAAAGACAATCAAGAAAGAAAAATAAATAAAATAGGATAACACAAACTAAAAAAATAAAAGTTAATACAAATAATTATGCCCAAGTGACATGCGAATTTTATGTTTTCTGTTTGAAAAGGAGCAGGTAGATGAAACAATAGCTTATAATGTCCTGCCCCTTTCATACTCATCAATTTATAATAAATTAACTGTCAAAATACCAAAATGAGACAACTTGTTTC
>JARVGQ010000759.1:14121560-14135545 GCA_031762355.1 Hypsolebias martinsi | reverse complement strand
TCCCACCCACATTCTTGATGTTGTCGGTACCGGGGCTTGAACCGGTGATCTTCCGATCACAAGCTCACCTTCTTAACCTCTGCGCCACCACTCCCAAGGCATGACCTCACGTCTCTGTATGTCTTTATTTCATTATTATATGGTAGTAATCAGAGTGAAGATTTTGAAATCATTCGGTGCCTTAGCATCCTGTAGTACAGTATAAGCTGATGTTGTCTTTTGGTTACGTTGCCATGGAAACCAAAGCAGAAAAGAGATGGCAGATGAGGAGAAATCTGTTGTTTTATTTTTTCTGAGTAAAATTGGAGCCAGATCAAACCTAAAACTGCCCATGAGTTTTATTTTATTGTATTTTTTGTCCCGATTAAATTCAATTGCACATAAGCATTTTGTTGCACAAATATGCTACTTGCATACTTCAGCACTCATTTCTCTTTGTCCCTTTTGCGGCACCAAAGTGTGCGTATCCCATTGAGAGGGTTGTGACCCAGTTTGACTGTGTAATGCTGCACTTCCTCTGAGAGCAGGTGATTTTACAGCACACAACTGTCAAGAGAAGAAGCTTGCAAGAGAAAAGTGGAATGAAAGAACCTATATGATGTTGTAGGGTAAAACACTGCGGTGTAGCAAAATGAAATGATTACAAGAATGGAAGACTGAAGGATAAACTACAAAATGGTCGGGTGATGAGCGGATCAAGGAGTAAATGAGGGAGTTGAGGAAGATGAATTTCAAAATAAAAGTATGTAAATGTGAGTACATCATGTTTGAGGTTTTTAGCTAGAGAGAGGGCAAAACGAGATGTGTTGAAAGCGAGGCATGTGACCAGACCGTGACCCTGCGCCACAGGGTTTCCCTGGAGGGCTTTGTTAATGTGGCGCAGCTACAGCGCAGCCGAGAAGCTCATTGGGCCAGCTTTCCACCACCTGCTGTGCTTGTGTACGTGTTGTGATGAGAGAAGAGTTCTGTAAGCAGCACACATACATACAGTAATAGTGTTAGCGTTTAAACGGTGTGTTATAGTGTGTCTGTGCGATCCTCACAGGGCTGTTCATCCCGATCACTGTCATGCTAATCAGGGTCCGTGGCCATCCGGCTCATTCTATAAATCTGTGTTCTGTAAGCCCAGGATAACTTGTGAAGGAGTCAACACAGTTCATGTTACATTTTCAGTTTATTGGGGGAAAACAAACAGTATAATCTTTCATGTCTTTATAGAATCTGTTTGTCTTTTTCTTTCCTTCAGCTGCATCCTCCATCAGCAGCGAATCATCTCCAGTGTCATCTCCAGCTACCAACCACAGCTCTCCAGTCAGTACACCCAAGAGAGGTCCCCTTGGTCCAGGACCTGTCCTGGTTCCCCCAGCGGGCCACAGTGTGCCAAACACTCCACCTGTAGTCACCATTGCTCCAACAAAAACAAGCAACGGCCTGTGGCGGACTGAGGGACGCCAGGTATAACATTTTTACACCCCCCTCACACCCTTCTGAAGTCTGCACTTTATTGTCTTTGACTTTAAGTTGCTCTGATGTAGGGATGTACAATATTGGGTTCTTGGCCTGTAGGGATGTACGATTTTGGGTTCTTGGCCGATACTCGATATGCCGATGTGTTAAAACTTATTTGGCCGATACCAATACCAATATTTTTATATTTACAGAGACTACATAGCTTTCTCTGCTGTAGAATGAAATTACTACATTATTCTGCATGGTCTTTGTCAGTTTGGGCTGCTACCAAATGCAGATGCCAAAAAGGAGGCTGAGAATTATGTAACACTTCCACTTGGATTATGTTTAATGTCGGAGACATTTACTCTCTTTAACACAATGACAACACTCGAACAGTGCAAATTTGTTAATTTTCACAAATCTAACCTGTTCACAATCTACAAATGAAAAGTGCATAAGTAGTAGTGGATTAATAGATATACTTGACAGTTTCTTAAATTAAAAATTGACTTAAAACAGAAGCCTTTCACATAGGTGAGTTGTTTTGGTGGCATGGCCGATGTCCGATATTTAACTTTATCGCTAATATCGACCGATATTGATAACATGCCGAAAATATTGTGCATCCCTACTCTGATGTCTTGTGCTTCCTTTGTGTTTCATTCTTGTCTCTTATCTAAGTAATGTCCTAATCTTATTTGTTTACTTGTCTCAGCACAATTGTACATCCAGATAGGCTCTTCAGGGATCAATTGATTTTATAGCAGGCCTGCAGCTAGTAACGTGCCAGTATATATTTGACTTATGTGCGTGTGACATAGCTGGCAGGTCTATGAATGTAGCTCAACAAACTCAGTGGCTCAGTGCACCAAACAATCCCAGCTGCCACTGGGACATTGAGGTGACAGCGTCAATGGCAGTTAACATCTGTGCCTTCCGAGCCCTCTCCCACTTGGCCCCCAGAGAAGTCCCTCCCTAGTTCTGGTCCTGATTCTGTTCATCCTCCAAGCCTTACCCCAATCACCTACGCAGTCAACTGCATCCTGTGGCTTGTCGACCTGACACCCACCACTAGTGAGGGAGAGAGAAGGTGGGAGAGCTGCTTGCTTTGATAAGGAGTGGATTATGGATTATGGCCTTGCTTTAAGCCTTCTTATCTCGGCTCAGGGCTAATGGTTGAGGCCAAGTACATGGTTCTGAGCAGCACTCGGCAACATCCAGGACATTTTGACTGTTCCCAGGGGACAAACAGAAGGGTGGATTGTGAGGGGTGGGTGATTTGGTCAGTCAGCCAGATTTGTGTGGTAGCATTCAGGCCATTGTCCTTTCTCTTGGAACCCCCCCACCTGAACTTCACCCTGTGCAGCCATAGCATTTTCAAAATGACCCTGTTGTAGTTCAAGGGTCAGCCAAATCAGAAAGAAGCTGTACAGGCAGGGAAACTGTTAGAAGGACGACATCCTTTTGTTTTGTTTTTTATTGTTTTAGCGTTGCTGTTTCACATAACAAAAGGAAAAATAAAGCAGCAAAGACTTCCATCATTGTCTTCATTCAGCATCGCTAATTCTCAAATGTATGCATGCGTTTTAGTGCTTTTTATGCGATTTCTGTGAGTGTGCATCTAAGAGGTCAAGCTCAAACTGAAAAGGTCAGGTCAGTGGGTTTGCATCACCCCCAGAAGCAGCTCTAGGCCACCAAGCTGAACAATAAGGAGGTTAAGGGAGGCGATGATGACGAGGTTGGGGTGAGGGGTCAAAAGGTTGGGGGAACTGGGGAGATGCGTCATGAAAGCTGGCGTTGTGGCATCTTCAACATTTGCGCTACAGCCCAGAAGACTTTGAAGAAGCACAATACAAATGCACCGCAATTTTTTTTTTTTTTTTTTTTAAATGCAAATGACATAATAAAGTTTTAAGCTACTGAGCAGCATTTTACAGTGCAAATAAAAAAAACTAAGCAGTTGGTTTTACACAGAGTCTGTGGTCTGCTTTTTGGAGCTCCTGTAAAATATCCACTAAATGTCTGTGCCCTCTTTTTGTATATTAAAAGAGCATTTCAGTGACTGAGACATGGGCCTGCCTCTCAGAGGTAGGGTTACAGGCAACGCAACCAAGGAGGAATGGCTCAGTGCGCTGGCATTTTGCTTTAATGACTGCGGGAGTCTGCTCCCGCTGCAGCCTGTAATTGCTTTATAATTGGCAATTTGGATTCATGCCTCCATCTGAGAGGCATAAACGAGCACTCTACAATGCACAGGGTCTCCCACCTTCACTGAGGGTTACAGGGGCCTAGCTCATGCTGAGGAAGATGGCTGCTAATGGATGTGTCTTTGAGTCTTTGAGTCTGAGTGTGACAGGTACCGGTGAAGAATATATTTTCAGCAAGTGAGAAGTCAAAAAGGCATGAATGGTTGATTGTGTAGGCGCTTCTCTAGTGGGAATAGAAAGTTGTGTCTTTGTAGAATGGGCTTTTTACAATAACGACACGCAACATCTAAATCTTGTACCGGTATGTAGAATTACTTAAATGATAAATAAAGGCTGAAGAACTGTAATGATAAGAAGGCAGACGTATTATTATATTAACTTTTTTTAAGCACTAAGCTCTTATGTAACAGGTATTTGCTGTCATTTAACACTTAAGTTGATAAAACAAGGAACCAAATCAATCTGTGGCTAATTTATAACACAAAAATACCTTAATTATGGCTGTTTCATGTTACTGTAATAGGATTTGTGGAAAATTTGATGTAAAAGTATAGTTAATTGATTTTGGTTGTAATGTGTCTGGAAATTGCTTCCATTTACAGCATCTACTTAGACTTAAAGCTGTGGCCCACTGACACACACAGTGTGTATAGTCAGGAAGAATACACTGTAAACTTCCCTGAGTCAAATTTTAATTACAAACTAGAGTTTGGCCATCCTTTACTTGTAATGAAGGGATTTAAATTGATGCACAGCTTCTTGCACTGTTGGACTGTGGTCTGTGGATTGTATTATGTGCATATATTTGTGCAGCTGAAACATTTTATAATTAAAGCATAGATCTATCAATATATCTAGCATAGGGCTGGATGATATGGCCAAAACTTTCATCACAATATATTTCTTAATTTTGGTCGATAATTATATAATTCAGATATCGATATAAACAATATAAAAGCCTCAGAAAAACTGTACAAACTGTACAAATAAATTAATGTTCACCTTTTATTTTTATTTAGCCTTCAAAATTTTTGAAATCACCGTCAAACATAAAACTTTCAACTTTGTCAATATTAATAGTTTTAACTTTAAACAACAACATAAAACATTTGCTGCATGGATTTCCCTTTTGATACAGCTGGGGGGTGTTGTTTCAGGGACACGTTGGCTCAAACTTTATTGTGCTTCATCTTCTGACTCTCAGTGGAACGACTCTCCGTCACATTTTGCAGCACACTGAAACCTGCAGTTTATCGGAGCTTAGATAGCCGAACCACTTCCACACCACCAAATTATTCTTTCCTCTTTGCTTGTGAAAGCTTGTAACCCTAACCCGAACAGAAAAAGAAATTCATCAGTGAAACGCTGTAATCGTATCGAAATATTGAAAATAGGCTTAAAACTCATATCTCCATTATTGAATAAAAGTGTATCATGACATATATCGATATCGAATTACCGTCCAGCCCTAATCTTGCATGAGAGATTTTCAAGCAGCCATAACAATTATGAAGCTTTGTTGTGTAATTTTACTATTTGATAAGGTTTGGGTGACTGAAAGCAGCTGTTTTACAGTGCAATTTACTTTAAAGTCATTACTCACTAGTTATGTTTTCCACATGTTTGTGCCACTAATGGAATCACTGAAATACAGCATTTGTGAATGACATAGTATACAATCTGTGGACTTCCAAACATCATCACAGCAGTGTATCCATCCATCCATCCATTATATTTTACCCGCTTCTTCCTTTTTGGGTCGCAGGGATCGCCGGTGTCCATGCCCAGCAGTCACTGTGCGAGAGGCAGGGGACGCCCTGGACAGGTCACAAGTCCATCAAAGGGCCACAGCAGTGTCCTAAAAAGGATTTGCTACATGCTTTTTGCATCCACATGAGCTAACTCATTGGTACTTTGTAACTTTCATACAGTTTTATTCATCCCTTATTTTTTGCTGGCTGCACCTAGGATTCTTTGTGTATGAGTATGGGATCGATCTACCATAGTAGTCCCTTCTTACTTAGTATGTGCAAGCACCAATATTTGACACAGAGTGCCACTGTTGGCTGGTATGGATGTGATTTTTTTTTTTTTTAATAGATGCAAAGATTATTTTATTGAACATATTGGTCACATGGTGAGCACCGTGAATAAATGGCAAAAGTGCAAACAAATTTAGATATGACACTGGAATGCTGATTACTTATGAGGTAATCACATGAGCATCCACAAAACTAACTGAATAGAATCTTTGAGTAATCAAGCAAGATGAAAACTTATCCCAAGAATGGTATTTTACTTGTTTAAAGTTAAAGAGCAAGTAATTTATTACCAAATCACAAACCATTTTTATCTTTGCCTTTTATGTAGCTATTTTTTTTTTTCAGTTCACTTCCTGTTTTGATGCCTTCGCTAGTTTAGAAACACAAAAATAATTACAAGACTCAGCCATGTCTGCAGCACTATTCTATTTTTAAAATGTATGTGCTGATTGGTTGAATGTTTATTTAAACTTGTGGATCTTTTATTTATTTTTTTTTTTTTTTTGATCCCAGAAAAAAATATGAATATGCTAAATTTCAGGATATAGTTTAAAATCGTGCTGTATAAAAAAACAACAACATCTGACCTGCAACATCACCCCATATGTTCAAAGACCTTATGGCTCATAAAAGAAGGAAAAAGACGAGCAGCAGAGTAAACGTTAACTGAAATTGTCATTCCCAAACTACGCTGTGATACTGGCAGATTTTGACGTACATGACCCTCTTTTCCACTTGGCTGGTGATGCCATCAGGGAACATCCACCTTCTCCTTGTACTCATAAAGCTTTAAGGGAATTGGGATGGGGTGGAGGAGACCGCTTGCTTTGAGGGAATAAAGTGCCATGGTGTTAAGTGAAGCGCAACAAACCACACAGCACACAGTAACATTAGACTACTCGAAAGTGTGGAGTGGGGTTTACACAAAGGGTCATGTGAGGAGTCTGAACATTAGAGGCATTTAAGATTGGAAGTTGGCGCATCGGTGTCAGCCTGGGTCAGTGGCTGTGGAGGAGGATGTGGAGGTAATGGCTCAGTAAATGGGATTTGTTTTATCAAAGGCAGTGGTGAGAGAGACAGCAGCACTGCTGTAAGGTCTTTTTCTATTCCCAGGAAGCCCAAAGGTTAATTTAGTGGGGCGAGAACTGCCTTCTCCTTTAGCTTACTGGCTTTACGGCTTCATCTCAATCTTTTCTTTTTTTCTCTCTCTCTCCTGTTGTTCTCTTGCCAGCTCCAAGTCTGGATTTGTAAAATGTGTGATAAATATCCCATATTTCCCATGGAAATCTTTCTCGACTGCATTCTATAATCAATGTCCTTGTAGAAATTGTAAGGATTGTAAAATGTTCAGTAGCGCAATTGCATTTGTAGACCAATTAAAGCCAAAGCTTGAGAACGCACACTCCCACTCTCACAGCAGGTTGTCTTTTGTAGCTCTGTAACAGTGTATGTGCCTGCTGAGTGTCTGTGTTTGCTTGTTGTGGGATTGAATAAGTGAGACTAGGCTTGCTGCCAAAAGGATGGAGGGAGGGGATGTGAAAGGGAAGAGAGAAGCAGCATAAATGGAGGCAGTGGGATGTTGCTTTTCGGACTTTGTTGTCTTCCCTGTAGACGTTGCTTTGAGCAGGATACATGCAAAATTACACACACACACACACACACACATCCTTTTTACTTACATCAAAGTCGTCATCATTGCTAGAAGCAGGACTGTTGTCTGCCATTACTGCATCCTCATCGATCATACGGATGTCATCTCTTGTTTACAATTAGAGGTAAAACGGTGGAGCTTTTTTTTTTTTTTTTAACCACTCTGCCTGCGTCTTTCATTTTACCATAAATTACCTTAGAACATGTTACGCAGTCTATTTTTAACAGGACAATGCCATGTGAGAAATCGTGTAAAAGTGCGTGAGATAGGAAAAGAGGCCACAAACAGGCTCACTCTTTCTCCGATCTCGCCCCTCAAAGGATTGTCTCCATGAGTAGTGACAACCGTGACGGTCACAGGTTCTAACAAACAATGACCAAGACTCGCTCTCTGTATCTGTCTATAGGCTGACTCGGGGCCTCGAGGGACCAGCAGGGAACGTCTGGGTGCTGAGGGAACCTTCTCACAGGAGAAAGGTGGCCCCTCAGTCCCTGCTCACCTCCTGGGAAACCCCTATGCCTTCGGTCTCACCCCTGGTGCCGTCATGCAGGACTCTCGTTTTCAGCCCCTAAAGTGAGTTCAAGTTTTCTGTGCTTGACGATTCTACGTGTAGCGGTAGTCTTGTTTTTTGAAGGAAAGCTACACTGGTTGGTGTTAGGATCCAACTTTATCTGCATATAGAAAATTTCTGGAGTAAGCCACATTCATTCAGTTGACAATTAGTGCTGAAAAACCATTTGAATGTGTTTAGTTTCTCACTGAATTCTGATGAATTTACACAACAGTAAACAGAAAAATCAAACTAACTTCCATTTTTTTCTCTTTTGTCGTACCTCTTTGTTATCATCAGCCTGCCTAGACAGTTGCCTAATACTGTGCCACCCGGTCCTATACCAGAGGAATACCTCCGGGGATTTCGGCCCTACGCCACAGCTGAGGATGCCCTTAGGATGCCATCTTTGCCTTTAGGCTTGGACCCTGCGACAGCAGCTGCTGCAGCTGCTTATTACCACCCCAGCTACCTGCCCCACCCCTCATTCACTCCATACAGGTAACCATTCTGTTTTTGACCTTGCACCAGTTAATAGATTGTGCACAAGTAATGTGCATCTTGTTCTACTCTGCAGTTAACACATTACTGCACAGCTAATGTAGAACAGACGTTCCAATTGGTAACAAGTTTTACTTGTTTTTTTTATTATTTGTACATTTATTGAACGAAGGAAATGGAAATCAAAGTAAGACATGAATGTAATTCATGGCAGCACAAACAAATGTACTGAGTTCTAGATAAACAAAAGCAACGTAATATATTACAAAGGATGATGATTAAAGAAAATTGTCTTCTGGAACTAAGCTGTATGATGCAAAGCCTTTTTTCGACCCCAAAGATTAGAGATAAATTCTACAGTCCATTAACACTGGACAAGCTGCCTGTACAAAGCCTGTGTTTTAAGAATAAATAGGTGGTCAGGAACATCATAATTCTTTTAAAAGGCCAGATGTAAAAGGGTTGTCACATTACAGTTTGTTGCTGAAGGATGGGGAATCATCATTTGTCTGTCAGATGTTGCAGTGATGCTCTGTTCTTCATACCTTTACTAAAATTAGGCCTTTATGTAGTGAGATTAGCAGAAGAGAATGAAAGTTTCTGATGTTTCTAATCGTATGTTTGGAGCTTGTTCATAAATGTTTGAAGGAAATCACCCCAGAAAACTTCCTGAAGGGTTTTATAAAGATCCTGCTTCAAAATGTCTTAATAAAAATAAGATTTGGTGTTATATCTTGTAGTAAGGGTGAGAGGAAATTTTTTACAGAATATATGTGAAACACTCTACTCATGATTGTGTGTGTTCAGAAGGGCACTGCTTGCTTTGGGCCATCACAGGCTGCATGCTCCTAGTTTGTCATCCGAGATCATAGAACTGCAGCAGCCATCATACACACTGCATCGTAATGGATTTAATGAGGTCTGGGCTGAGGTTGTCACACACGTACATGGAAACACAGTTGTGCATCAACAACTCTGTCTCTTCCTGGCTTCTGTGTAGTGACTGAGCTTCGCTGACAGATACCCCTGCCTCCTTGAAAGTCAGAGAACCTTGTGATGCTCCTTCTTTGGGAGATGGAGGCATACAGGTTAACAAGTAAATGCTGCATTATCTCACTGGAGACTGACTTTCTCTTTTTTCTGTCTTTTTTCCTGCTAATTCTTCTATTCCAGGATGGATGACCCATTCTGCCTCTCTGCTTTAAGGTCACCTTTCTATCCATTACCAACAGGGGGAGCTTTACCCCCCATCCATCCTTCTGCTGTTCACATGCACCTACCAGGGGTCCGCTACCCTGGGGACTTTGCACACCCTTCATTGTCAGCACTGCAGTCTGAGAGGTAAAGTTCCCCTTGGTAAATGCATGGAGCAGATCTCAGCACTCTGCCGCAATCATGTTGGTTTTTTTCCTGATTTCGCTGACGTCCTTTTGTTGCTTCGTCCACTTTGCTTTTCAGGCTCCAGCTGGAAGATGAGCTGCGGCAGCGCGAGCGGGAGCGCGAACGCGAGCGAGAACGAGAGCGAGAACGCGAAAAAGAGAGGGAGCGCGAGGCAGAACGGGAAAAAGAGCGGGAGAGGGAACGAGAGCGCGAACGGGAAAGAGAGAAGGAGCTGGAGAGGGAAAGAGAGCGTGAAAGAGAACGAGAGCGCGAGAGAGAACGAGAGAAGGAGAAGGAAAGGGAAAAGGAACTGGAAAGGCAGAAGGAGAGAGCTCTGAGAGAGAAGGAGCTGCAGGCGTCCAAGGCCATGGAGAACCACTATCTCACTGAGCTCCACTCTTTAAGGGGACAAGAGGAACGAAGCAAGCCTGAGAGACTGACGCCCAGTCGGGCTGGTATGTGTCCATGCAGCCTCCTTGAACTGCAGCCAAATAACCTCTGGTCCCAGTAAACACTTTACATTAACGAATCAGTAGATTGAATTATAACTTTATCTGCATAATGTACACTGAATGTTTGACTTTTACACTGATTGTCAGATAAAACACAAAACTAGTTAAACTTGATCTCTTCTGACAGAATTTGAAATATTTGTTCAAACCTTGCACTTGTTTTTCATCCTAAAATGTATTTAAAATAGCCAGTTGATACTTAGATTAAGATGCTTGACGTTTGCAGCACTGATTTTATAGATTAAATAAAAATAATGTTGATAATCAACTTCAGCTAGAACATTGTGTTTTTCAAGCTGACTTTTTTTCCGCCCCGCTCTGCAGACAAAACCAAAGAGCCCGCCCTTCCAGCTCCCAAACCAGTCCCACCTGGAATCCACTCGTCAATGATTCAACCCCATCATCCCATTCCTGGTCTGATCTCAGGCCACAGCCTCTACTTGGGGCCCGGTGCTGTAGCCGCGGGGCTCCCAGCCGCAACCATCCCGCAGAGGCCCAACGAGGAGGAGCGGTGGCTGGCGCGACAACGCAAGCTGCGGCAGGAGAAAGAGGATCGTCAGTACCAGGTGTCTGAATTCCGCCAGCAGGTTCTGGAGCAGCATCTGGACATGGGCCGGCCCGCTGACGTACCAGATCACAGGACAGACTCGCACAGGTGAGCTAACTCTCCCAAAGCTGAGACCAGCCAAGAAATTTCAAAAAGCTTTTTTTTTATTTTTTTATTTATTAAACCACGTGCCATGGCAGCATTTATTGTGATTTGATTTAGCAATTCCAGAACTATTTTATGTCTATTATCTGATGGAGACAAGCTGTTCTGGGCTTGTGACAGCAAAATGCAGAAATGCTTTCAGTGCATGCACAATTTAATGTGCAGAGGAAGATTGGTTTCTGTTTCTGCTAGCCTTACAGGGACAGTTGTTGCTGTGCTTTGAACCCTCAGAGGATGGCAGGCTTTAGAAGTTTTTCAGGCGGGACTAAGCAGTAAAAGATAAACCCCCCTCAAAAGCACGTCTACTCCATTTTTGTTCGAACTACCTTCCATGCCTGACGTGGGAAAACCGACTGTTACGTTTAGGCGTTGATTGGGGTTGTAAAGCAGGATCCTGATGACTGCGGTTTCATGAGTGGAAACTGGTAAAGATTTCAAATGGGCAGCGGGTGAGAGTACTTGGATACACAAAAGCTAATTCTCAACTAATCCTCTCAACCATGCACACTATAAGCCTCCTACCTACCTTCCATTGTTGCAGTGCCTGTGTTCGTGCTGTTGTGCCTGATTCAGAAGAGAGGTTGTGGTTGACGCTGGCAGGACGGGGGATACACACATGTGCACACACTATCTGTAACCCTACAGTATAATCGCATAATCACAGCTCACAGTCTGCAGATTGCAGATAAGACACACTTTACTGACTCTCCCTCACACACACGCACACACAACACAAACAGGAAGCCTGGATAATTTGACTGGTCATGCAGTGTGCTCTACTGCCAGGTTCCATTTAGAAATATACTTGAGAAAGTGTCCATCACCAGTCTGCCCTTATTTCCTGCTCACTTTGACTGCTGCTATTCCATCTTTACAGCTACCTCCTCAAAACTCACCCCCCCCCCCCCACACACACACACACACACACATCTTACCATTCATATATCAGTCTTTTTGTCCTCTGACATCCTGTCAGAATGACATTTCTTATGGCCTCTTATTTAGTGTACTGCTGTCTTCTGTGTGCATGTTTGTGCACACGCATCACTACAAAGGCCCAACAGATCAAAAACCAGCTTCAGTGTTGGGAGGAAAGTGTGTGCCTTGGCCACATTCTCACTCTGCTCTGGGCTACTCTGTCTGGGTTTGATAACGCTGCTTTGCACAGACACACAGACATGGGTGACGGGAAGTAGGCATGGCATGTGAGCTTTGTTTTCAGTCTCTATTTTGTATTTGTAATAAGAAAATACTCTGTTTTAGAAAAAAATTGTTCTACTTGCATTGAATTCATTTTCTGTTTATTCTGTCACTGCAGGTCCTTACAAAATCCTCATGAACCAGGAAGCAGAGAACATCACCCTCTATTAGGTGCCCCTCCACCCCTCATCTCCCCCAAACCTCCGCAGCCACCTCGTGACCACCACCCTCCACCCCCCACTACCCTGTGGAATCCCGCAGCTCATATAGAAACAACCTCCGAATCCAGGCGTAACCACGAGCTCTCAGGGATGGGGCACTATGAGCTCAGTCGGCTGCCTCCAGGCCCCTTCAAATATAAAGATGCATCTCGAAGGCGTGATGTGGGAGCCATGGAGAAATATCCTCCACTGAGAGCTCCTCCAGGACTTCCTGAGCCCAGCACCTTCCTTGCTGAGCTGGAGAAATCCACCCAGTCCTTGTTGAATCAGCAGAGGGCGTCGCTGCCTCTATCAAGCCAGTATGAAATGGAAGGAAGCACCAAAATCAGTGGGTTGAAGAACTTCCAGGGACACCCGGGACAAGGTAGACATGGACATGGTCTTGGTATGCTCCCTGGGTCAGGGATGGTACAGGCAGCTCCATTGGGGATGGGTCCAGACCCGATGCTCATCTATGCCGAGTTTCTCCAGCAGCACCGGAAGCCCGTCAGTAAACTGGATCTGGAGGAGAAGAGGAGGAGGGAGGCCAGAGAGAAAGGTATTCCCAACCAACGTAGAAGTGCATCTAACAATGTGTTTAGAGAAATTAAAACAATGTACGGGCCATATTTACATGTGGATTCATAACTTTTGTATTTCATGCAGGTTACTATTATGAACTGGATGACTCGTATGATGAGAGTGATGAAGAGGAGGTGAGAGCCCATCTCAGGAGAGTAGCAGAGCAGCCCCCACTCAAGCTCGATGACTCCACAGAGGTAAAACACCACCCAAAAATAAATGCTTTCTGGGTTTTTACATAAAAAAATTACAAGCTATCTCAATAAAGCTTTGCATATTTCATTTGTTTTATCTCTTTGTATAGAAATTAGATTTCCTGAAACATGTAGGCCTGACTACAGTCAGCAGGCGTGATGAGCTCGTGCAGCAGAAGAGAAGGAAAAGAAGGAGAATGCTCAAGGAGCGTAGCCCTTCACCACCTGCCTCACAATCAAAACGCACTCCTCCCCCTCCTCCTCCTCAGCTCAGCACACGCTTCACTCCTGAGGAAATGGACAAGGCTCCAGAGCTGGAGGATAAGAAGCGATTTCTCACCATGTTTAAACTCTCCCATGTCACTATGCAGCAGAGAAAAGGTCAGTCTGGAGGAGTTACTCCCTTTAGCTCTGTTAAATCCAACCTTTGGTTAAATCAGTCTTCCATTTAGTCCAAATGTGATAGAAGTTGTTTAGTGTATATTTCAGAATCTACACATTATAGTTAAAGACATAGCATATAAAAGGAGCGGCTGTGGCTGAGTGGTTAGAGCAGATGTCCTCCAATGCAAGAGCTGGGGGTTCGATTCCACCAGCAGTCACATGCCAAAGTGTCCCTGGGCAAGACACTGAACCCCTCATTTCCTCCGATGGGTGTCCCATCGGTGTATGAATGCGATAAAGCACTGATTGGCTTTGAGTGTCTTGATAAGATAGAAAGGTGCTATATACCGTATTTTCCGGATTATAAGTCGCTCCGCTCTATAAGTCGCATTGTCCAATTATGTCCAATAATTTGGAA
>JARVGQ010000759.1:14048834-14061098 GCA_031762355.1 Hypsolebias martinsi | reverse complement strand
ATAATAATAATGATAATAATAATAATAATAATAATAATAATAATAATAATAATAATAATAATAATAATAATAAAAATAATAAATTATCTTTGAGATCAGATTTACCATCTTCAAAAGCTTTTCATCTGTGTGGGGGTTCTTACTATGGTCATTGTCATACCTTGATATGTATGAGTGCTTTTCTAAAATGTTATTTTCAGATAAATTTTCATAGCAATTTAACTAGAATGAAAAAATAAGTTGGGACAATCACACCCTTCCCTTATTGTCCAAATAGGATTTATTATATGATTATTATATGATTCTGTTTGTGGGCTGGCAAATCATTTATTTCTTGTTTCTGCTCCATTTAAGACCTGCAGAGGTCATAAATGACCACAACAATGCACATGGGCCTTGGTGCTACACCAAGTAAACTGCACAACATATTCTACATTAATATCATTTGGGATAAAAAAGATATACAGATATAAAAATGAAGTGTTGGAATAGGATGAATGACAAAAATTGACTTGGTTTGTTTCTTTTCATGTTAAAATTACCTTTCTTTTAACTTGTTTGTTTGTTGTTTTAATAATTCCAGCTTTGAAAACTGAAATGAGTCTCACAAGAGGTTACATTTATTGGGAATTACTTGAGTTTCTGGTCTTGTGGAAGATAAGTCTGATCTTATCTGCAGACCAGTCATGCCACCACTCCTGAAAACAAAAAGAACCAGAGTTTAGTACTAGAACGGTTTCTAAAGTGAATTATACCTGTAGAATAGTTTTACCATCAGGTAATGCTGTGTAAGTAAGTTTTAGAGAAATTAAACACAATGCCAAGCGTTTGTTAAAGTTCTGATCCACAGCACAACAAACACATGTGGACACAGCTGCATGAAGTGGCTTCTTCACTATAAGTCCCCTAAATCTCAACAAAACATGTTTTCTTTCTGTCATTGTTCAGTGATAAATGAATAATTTTCATAATGATCCCAACATTGATTTTACTTATTCTCCAACAAATTAGCCACTGACTCTAATTGAATAGTTGGCAGAGATTTTCAGGTGATGAAGGCCCACATGAGCTGAGGACTCATTAGTCATGGCTGTTAGCTCCATTACTTCTCCTGACCTCAGATGCTTTTGTGCAGGAGTCAACTAATGGATGACCTTCTTTGCATGCCATTTTTTTTTTAATTTTTTTTTTTAATTTTTTTGTTTTCTTGGGTGCATAGGAAAAGTGTTTCAGTGCTATTTTGAGCATGAAATTCAGTTCTCTCAAATTTTGGGGATGTGAGAGTACCTGTTGTGGTCAGAATGAGCTTGTTTCCATAAGAGAGGGGCTTTTTCAGGTGCCTGGCGTGGAAAACAGGTTTTTATTTATTTATTTATTTATTTATTTATTTATTTATTTATTTATTTATTTATTTATTTATTTATTTATTTATTTATTTTTCAAAATACTGCAAAAAGACTCAAAAATAAATATGGTAACGCTCACTCGACTTCAACTCAGAACAGACCAAAAGCAACCAGTACTAATAAAGTATATATTTATATATAAAAAAGCAATAGTCAATGCATTTGCTTCTTTACGATCCAGTTATCACATCATCTATGAGAAAGAGTGAGTGTTTTCAAGTGTTTCAATACTGAGGATGTGTAAGTATCTAAAAAGAACAAAGCTGCGTGTTTGGTTCCACCATATATGGTAACAGTCCTCAGAATTGTACGACCCTGTGAGCTTTGGAGAGGGGACAGCTGTGGCCGAAGATTTACTCCACCTCATACAGCCCGCCCAAAGCTGCTATGTTCTCCACCTCTTCTTAGCATCCTGGATCCAGCAGAAATTTTGTGTGGAGCAGCGAAAGAGGATCCAGTCTGCCCCGAAGCCTCTTCGAGGGGCTGAATTACGATTTCCCGAGTAACGCTGAACCCAGGGAAACAGCTGAACGGCCATCCATCAGCCTGGGTGTCTGCATCCTCCAGAACAATGTGTGACCTGTGGGTGTATAGAAGGTCAGACGAGGGAACACTTCCACCCTCATGGATGTGTGTGTAGGTACACACATGTCACAAACTCACAGCAGCTCATTCTCACACACATCATATTTACATTAAACTCAAGTGCTCCTCTAGATAGTAACATACATTTCTAATCTGTTTAAGAAAACTATTACCTCCTGACAATAGCATTTTGCCTTGAAACAACTATAATATCAAACCTTTCATAACATTCAAACTAAAACATTTACACTGCTGTCAGTGTTGGATCAAGACGATATTGTGGCAGAGGTTTTATGATTTTCCTGCTGATATTCAGCTGCAACTGAAGTGCTACAGCTAGCTGCTGCTGATACCATTGGAGCTTGCCATTGAAATGTGTGGAATTGTGTGAATGCTTTTGATGCACTCGCACTGTTTTTGATCCTTTTTTTTTTGTGTGTGTTTTTTGGCGCGGTTCTCATCCTGCAGTTTTTAAGCTGTTTCAACAAATCATACATCAAAACGTTCGGCTCATCCAGGAGAAGAGTTCTGTGACTTCTGGTATTGGTGCAACTTTAGTATTTTGAAATATTTAACCTTTTCAACTATTTTTCATCATAGAAAATGAATTGGGCTCATGTTTACATCCTTCATATCTTTAGATCTTTTACTGCTCCTTTCACATTTTGTTCTGATTCAGCTTCTTTCAGCTTCTTTGTGCAAATTTAAAAAATTTTCAGCTACTTTCAGTTAAACTCAACTGTTTTGTGCTCCTTTCAGATTCTTTCTGATAACTATAGCATTTTTTGTGCTTCTTTTAACTTCGTTCAGCTAATTTCAGCTTGTTGTGCTCCTTTCAGCTTATTTCTGAAAGTTTCCGCCTTTTCTACAATTTCAGCCACTACATAGCTGTTTTATGCAAATTTAAGCTTTTTCAGCAAATTCCACATTTTGTGCACTCATGTCAACATTTTTCAGCCTAATTCATCCTAAAAAAAAAAAAAAAAAAAAAAAAGCTTTCTCGACTTTCGTCTGGTAAATTCAGCTTGTTTCTACTTTTTAAGCAACTGTTTTTTTCCTAACAAGCTTTTTTCAGATAATTTCCGTTTTTGTATGCTGATCTCTGCTTCTTTCAGCCTAATTGGGCAAAAATGTATTTTTCTACTTTCTTCTGCTAATTTTAGCTTGTTCTACATTTTCAGCTACTTTTCATCTGTTATTTTACCAATTACAGCTGTTTTTAGCTGTTTTCCTAATTTTGTGCTAATTTCTGCTTATTTAAACCTAATTCAGCAAATATGTGATCTTTCTGATTGCTTTGCTAAATTAGGCTTGTTCTTCCATTTCAGCTACTTTTCAGCATGTTTTTAGCTAAGTTCAGCTGTGTTTCAGCTATTATGTGCTCTTTTCAGATTCTTTCTGCCAACTACAACATTAATGTGGTTCTTCTAACTTCTTTTGGCACATTTCAGCTTGTTATGCTCCTTCCAACCTCTTTCTGCAAGTTTGATTTTTTTTTCTATTTCGGCTACTACATTCATTCATTCATTCAACCTTTATTTATGCAGGCTAGCCTCGTTGAGCCACGGGGAAGCTGTTTTATGCAAATTTAAGCTTTTTCAGCTAATTCCACATTTTGTGCACTCACTTAAACTTTTTCAGCCTAATTCAGCAAAAATGTACCTTTTCCACGTTCATCTGGTAATTTCAGCTTCTTTCTGCTTTTTAAGCTGTTTTCTTGCTAAAGAGCTTTTTTCAGATAATTTCCATTTTTTTTTACGCTAACTTCTGCTTCTTTCAGCCTAATTGGGCAAATATGTATTTTTTTTGCTTCCTTCTGCTAATTTAAGCTTGTTCTACATTTTCAGCTACTTTTCTGCAGTTATTTTGCTAATTTCAGCAGTTTTTATCTGATTTCCTAATTTTTGTGCCAATTTCTACTTATTTAAACCTAATTCAACAAATGTGTGTTCGTTCAGCTTGCTTTGCTAAGTTGGGTTTGTTCTTTAATTTCAGCTACATTTCAGCATGTTTTAGCTAATTTCAGCTGTTTTTCATCAAGTTCTTCTTCAATAAGCATTCACACAGCATTTTCGCAGGAAATACAATTTCTCAGTCTGCTCCTCAGTTTAACTTATTATTTTGTATGAATGTTTTTGATCTGTGCCCTGAGACGACTTCTGCTGTTACTTGGAGCTTTATAAATAAACTGAATTGAATTGAATAGTTAAAATTTTAATTGGATAAAGGTAAGCTATTACAAAGTAAATGGTAAATGGACTGTATTTATATGGCACCTTTCCATCTTATCAAGATACTCAAAGCGCTCAAAGCATTTTGTGCCCTCACTTACCCATTCATATAGCACTCTACAATTTATTTACAAAGATAATCCGAATAGAGTCTAATCAGGGGTTCAGCATCTTGCCCAGGAACACTTCAACACGTGGCTGCTGGTGCCCCCAACTTTCTCACTAGAGGACAAACTCTAACCACTCAGCCACACCTGCCACAGAAACCAAAAAACAACTGGTTCTAACAATTTAGATTTGATCCGTGTGATTGTGAACAACTGTTTTTTTAAACTCTTGTCTTGTTGAGGTTTATGTTTTGCTGTTTGAGTTTTCTGGGAATGCAGATGTGGGTTTAAGAGCATCCCAATTCTAACTCTATCAACTCCTTCTAAAACAAAACCAAGCAAAACAAATCTCTTTTGGGTAACTTTTAAAGGAGCCGGAAGAACATAAAACGAAGCCTGTTTTTATTTCTCTTGTTGTGTAATAGAGTTGTCATGGAAACCAGTGATAACCTCCTGCACCACAGAGGACTGACCATCTCCCAGCCTGAGGGTCGTAAAACTCGGCTGTAGGTGGGAAGGTTATAAAAGTGTGCGTTGGCCGAGGGATGGGATCTATCTGTGTCTGAGAAGCTGACAGCTCTGGGTTCAGTCTGCACCCGGACCTCCTACAGTCATGTCTCATTGTTTACTGCTCCTGCCTCACACTCCTCCCACTACACATCTATAATTTGAGCAGGACCACACGCACATGCATGATACACACGAGAACGAATGCACACACCTAAAACAAGGGTCATTACATCCAAACTAAATTAAAATTTTAAAGCTGTTTCCTTCAGCTGTATTCAACGTAACATTCAAAAATACACTTAGCTGGGTAAATTTCCAAACTTTGAGTTTAAATTCATTTGGTTCTCACTCAGAACTATGAGCACACACATAACTTGAACCATCTCACTGAGCATTCCTAATGCTGATCTACATCACTTGGTCCCCGCCGGTGCAGATGTGAAGCAGGGAGCCAGACTGTTCCACACGCAATTTCCTGTAATAAAAGAGCAGTTTGAGATGATGAGCTCTGAGTGAGCTGATGCCAGCCGATGATACCTGCGCACCGGGGAGTTCTGCCCACGTCTGACCCCAAACATTTGCTCTGCGCAAACAAAAGGTTTACAGATTGTTGCTGTAAACAACTTAGTGTCAAATGAACAAAAGCTGCAGTAATTTTTATGATAACCTATGAGTTCTGGAGGTATGACCAATGATTCTGACATTTCTATTTGATTGACAATCCTATGATGGTTAAAAATGGTGATTGTTACGATTAGCCTTAAAACAGCTAAAAATAAATCCCATGTTTTTAATTCACTGTTCATCGATCAGTCAGACTGACTACAGTTAAAGGTTCAGACAGACATTAACTTTAATCATTTCCCTTAAACCACTACTCTCACAGCTTCACACGAATAGAATCCTAAAAGTGCTTTTCAATCATTTTTCTTAGAAAACTATATTTTTCTCCAACGGTACTCTTTCTGACATAAAGCTCTATTCTATTTTCAATTTTCTACCTCTCCGCAAACACTCATGAAGCATGGGAACATCCATCTTTGTTTTAAGAGCTGAGATTTTCAATTATTTTACACACTCTTCAGTGCATGTGTTTCTTACAGCAGGTTCAAAACAAGTTGTGTGTTTTTACAGAGGTTTAAAGATTAGAAAGTTAATCACATATGGAAAGATTGTGTTTTCAAGAAGTCAACTCTGGACACTGTTTATTACACTTATTTGTTCATAATAACACTGATTGTGCGATATTTGTCCTTTTTTATTATCTTTTTGCTTTGCTCGTTTTCCTTTAACCTCTTGGAGGAGCTAGAGGGAAAGCTGGGAGATAATGAAAGTCAGTGGAAGAGATTCCCTGGGAGTCATATATTTGCCAGGTTTTATGGCAACTGGCTGACTCTCAGACTTACTTGATACTCTAAAACATGTTCTAAATTGACAATTTTCTTTAAAAAAATACATATATATTTTAAGAAAGCACATCTATTAGATTTCACAAGGATCACTGCTAAAATACAGGGCATTGAGATAATTTTTATTTTCTTTATGGTATGTTGGATGCAAAGTTGTTTTGAGAAATAAAGACATACTGGTGCACAGCACAGTGTAACAAGTCACTTCATAAAACCTTCTGATTCCTACTCTTGCATGTACCCTGTACCCCCATACATACCCCATAATTACCATATGTACCTCCAGAAATATATTGTATTTTCTGCCGTACACGTCACACTTCCGTATAAGTCGCATCAGTCCAAATATGTCTAATAAAGTGGGGAAAAAAGCATAATTAAGTTGCTTCACCATATAAGTCACATCTATTATGCGTCAGCACTCACCAACTGGAAACGTGGGTCAGTGTTGTGCAAAAAAAAAAAAAAAAAAAAAAAAGATTGGCTGCCAATGGCAGCTGCGGGAGCATACACGGGAGGACTTTAACAAAATTAACACTTAAAAACAATTATTTGTTTGCTCGACATTATAGCAAAGGTGTGTCTCAGTTGAACTTTTACTTAATAAATGTACTTTAATGGTCAAACAGCTGAATTTTGCCTGAGCGGCGCGGCAAAATGCAGCTGATCTGATGTTTGCCCCAGGAGTTCCGGAGCGAGATGAAGGTAGTTTGTTTTGGTAAGCCAAGTGTCTCATTAATAGCCACTTTTACCTATTAACTGATAAGTAATTAATAGCCATAATGCTCGAGGGCCTTCTAGCAGCTGAAAATGGTAATATTTCATAATTTTCATGTTAGAATGAACAAAATCGTCAGATCTCAGCCAAAAATTGGGTTATAAATATGGGGGGGGAAAAAACGTATATTAGTTGCTCAAGTGTATAAGGTGCAGTACTTGTAAATTTATGCACAAAGGTGTGACCTATATGGCAAAAAATATGGTACTGTAAGTACTTTGTAAGTATCCTATATGTACCCATGTAAGGACATTGCCCTGTGAATACAGGTTATGTATCAGTTAGTATTGTTTAAGTACCTAGTATATACTGAAGGAAGTACACCATTTGCTATTATTCTACCTTCCCCCATGAGACCTTGTTGTTATCCATCACAAATGCCTGCAGATAAAAAAAAAAAACAGGTATCGCTGTATAAGTTTTTAAATCATTCCATCAAACAATACTGGATATTTTTGTAGTATATATTGCTTTGTGAATATGCATACAAATGTGTGAATCAAGATTTTTATTTTTCTTGTGATCATGAAATTTTATCGGGGCACATCAGCGTTAATCTGGAGCACGTCCCCCGTAAAATAGATCCAGCAACATCCGTGTTTGGACGATTTTAAATCTACAAAAGCTTTTCCATATAGTCTTAGTCAAGTACGAAACTTTGTCATGACTGAGTTGGAGCAGGGGGAAAAAAAAGATGAGTAATTTAGAAAAGGTCGTTTTTGCAATTCTGGATTACCCAGCTTCAGTGTCACCTTTTCAAGTGTTTACATTAGTTCACTTCTCGGTGCGTAGGAGCCTCGTACAAACACAACCTCAAGTGTTTAGTTTCCTCGTCGTCTCAGAGGCATTAGAGGCAGCAGATTGCGTCTTACATGAGCATTAGCACCAGGTCTCAGCGACAGGATGTTGATAACATCCTACAAACTCCACCTCGGCTGCCTCCCTCTTTTTCGCCCACAGCAGAGAAAGATTTGTCAGAGGGAAACAGACAAAAAGAACCTGCGTCATGGTAATCAAGTGACCGATTATTAAAATACCTATTACTTGAGTCATCTTGAGTCATTCGTTACAATCCCAGAAAGTCTCTGAAAAAGGTTATTGTTGTGTGCAGAAATGTTGGACGCTGTTGGCTGATCAGTTCGTTTTGTGCACGTCTAGTTCACTTTTCCCCAGCTGAAGAAAATCCTTTGCAAATTGACCATTTTTGTGATCAGCTGTTTTAACTTCCCTCTTGTTGCGAAAGATTTTTCTGTTTCCAACTTTATATCCACATAGTGATATCCACACAGCCAGAGGCCTCTTCTCGGTGGCACCAGCAGACTCCAGTTTGGGCCCAATTAATCATGCAGCTCATCGGCTCTCAGCAGCGTTGTATAAATTTGTTCTCCATGCTCTGACATGAGATGGAGTATGAGGGATACTCGGCGTTTACTTGCATGCCTCCTGTGGGTTGGCAGCAGTCCAGGACCGCTCAAGCCTCTTGTCGAGTCCAGCCTTTAGGAAAGATCTTCTAGGCCTGATTACAAAACTGTCATGGAATGACAGATGAAGGCTCTAAAGAGCTCTATCTTTAGCTCTGGGTAAGACCATCGCTGCTCCACCGGCTCTTAAGGGCAAAACAGTGGGACGAAGAAGAAGAAGGGAAAGATGGAGAAACAGATGTGAGAGAAAATAAGTCTCTATGGAAACAAGTCACCTCTAAGTGATTTAATTAAAAAAAAGTTTAAACAAAAACACAACTTTAGTGCTTTGAATGTCAATAGTGAGTCAGTTTTTCTCTAGTCTAAAGCGTGCGTTGTGTATTTCTTCATCCCGTATCACTGACACTGTGGTTTAGTTGTCAGTGAGGAAGACAAAGCAGGATTTTCCCCGGCCTCCCCCCGTCTGACTGCCTCCCCCCTCATGCCTCTGTTGGTTTAACCCCGGTGGGCAGCAGGCAGGCCTGACAGCACCCAGACACTCTCATGTGATTTATAGGGCACGCTGAGTGTGGAGAAGAGATGACCACTCAGATTTGACCCCTGCTATGTTATCGGCCACTCATCAAGCGGCAGAACACACTCAGACCTACTATTGTTAGTCAGACTGCTCGGATTATTCAAGGGAAATGGTGGAAAAGGGTACGTTTACAAAAAAAAAAGAATAAATACATTATAGCATTTTCTGCTGTTACCTTTTGAAGTGAGTGTTTTGTCAAAATAGAAACTAGCATAGAGATTTTTACAAACCTACACTTTATAAACATCAAAATATTGAGCAGAATCTGTAACAGTAAAAATTACACAAATGTTTTAAATGTTAAATGTATCTCTTTAAGCAATAGCTCAGATTGTTTTGAAGTAGGGTTTTGAGCAAGTTGTGAACAAATAATATCTTACTTGTCATAGATAGCATTCTGAACAACGTCAGTTTGGATAAATAGTTTATATCTGAACAGATTGACGAGCTAATGGCTAGTCTGGGCAAAGCCAAGACCTAAATGAATTGCTAGTTTTTAAATGACTAAATAAACCAAAGAAATCATGAGTATTTTTTCAAACTTTTACAACACCAACAGCTTTGCATTAAACATCTATTTAATAATCTGCAGAATTTTATGTTTATGTTTTCTTTGATTTGATTTGTACGTGCAAAAAGTGGTGGCAGCAGCTAGCTGTAGCACTTTTGGTGCAGCCTAGGATACTTCCTGCAGGAAAAAAAACAAAACAAAAGTTTTTTGCTGGAGAGACCACATCATGCAAAACTGACAGCCACGTTTGCATGAATTAAACCGCTAAAAAATATTTAAGATTGAAGTTGTAAGTTGGCAGCAATTCAGTTTGGTGTTGACACAAAGTACTTCTTCTCCTCAACAATTTGTTAGTTTTTGTTTTTTGCAAAATCCTATTAGAAAAAACACACATTAACTATCTTTTCAAGTTTGCACAGTTTAAATGTAGTTTTTGTTGCATTTTTTCTGTTATTTTATGTTGGTCTTTTGCAGCAGCGCAAAGCAGGCTCAGTGTTTTAGAGCCATGTGTCTCTATCTTATTTTATTATCATTTTCAGATTTACTCATTTCTAAAACTTCAGGAAGAGAATGTTGCTTTTTTGTGCATTTCACTTTAATGTGACATGGAACTTTGCAACAAACGAGTGATCCTTACTTGAGATGTTGCAAAATGGGTTTCAAAAGTAACTGGACTGCAGTCTGTGTCCTGCAGAGGGAGCCCTGCACAACGCTTTAAAACCCACGGATTCACAATCCACAACATCCCACTCCAGCAAAGGTCTTCACTGTCACCACATTTTCAGGTCATAACAAAGCCAACAACAAGGAGAGTCTACTTGACAAAGTAGATGAAACATCTGTCAAGAGATTAGAGCTCATCGTGAGACATTAATGTGACCACAGTGATAATCATATACGAGGAGCCTTTTTAAAAAAACCCAAACCAAAACAAAAAAAGAAACATTTTCCCATAAGTTCACCTCAGAACATCTTTTAAAACAAGCGTTGGGTTGGGTTTAAGGTGATGTAAACACAAATCTATTTCTGTGGTTAGGACACCATGGTTTTTCTGGACAGGGAGCAGCCGCCCTGCATTACAACAAAGGAGGCCACACAGACAGTGGTGGTTGGAGGATCTCTCTGGACTCATGGAAAGATGGACGGATAAAGGCAAAAAGGGAGAGAGAGAAACCAGAAACATACAAGTTTCTAAATTCTAAATCCATTTTTGAGCTTATTTCGCCGTAGTTGTTCTCTGGTACAGAATAAAGAAGTAAGTGAAGAAGTATTTGGAGTGCTGGAGAGGATGAAATGAGCCAGATCACTGTGGTAAAGTCACCCTGACACAGAGACACAGAGCAGACAAAAAGCTCCCCCTCGTAAACTCAGGAGTGAGTCTTCAGTGTTCTGGCACAAACTGAGTGACACTGACACCGAAGTGCTCATGCACACTGGAGCAATAAGCTCAGGCATTTTAACATGGACACTGAGTCAGGGAGGGGAATTCAATCTGTGTGCTTGTTTTATCAGTGGTGGAATTTTTTTTGGGCCACCACGACGCAGGGATCGATCAGCCGGCAGACAGGCGTCACCCACACACTCCTCCTCTCATTGAGCCGTGGCCCACCCAATTGACTCCATCAATCAGTGAACTGGGTGCCAAAAACTCTCTTCCCTAATCCAACAACTTCCCTCCCACCCCAAACACACAAACACACAAACAGATCGAGCTCACTTGCACTGCTGACCACCTCTCCTGAGAGCAAAGGTGAATAAAGGGTGCTGATGAGGCACATGTCAGTTTAACCCTCACAACCTGACCCACTGTGGAGATAAACACAACTGATGAACGTTAATGAGAGATCCGAACAACAAAAAAACTTGGCAAAAGATTTATTATTTTGGCAGATTTTTCTTTGGGTCAGCAGTTAAAGGTACTCGTGATATCCAACACAAACAAGGTCATCTGAGATTTAAATCAAACGGTGCAGTTGGAAAGAGTTTACTACAGAGCAGGGGTCCACAACCTGCGGCTCTGGAGCCACGTGTGGCTCTTTGGTCCCTGCGCAGCGGCTCTTTCAAGCTTTGACCAAAACTACCATAAAACTGGATTTTATAGGATGTTGTACCCACAACCAAAAATGAATAGTTTTAGCGATTTTCCTGACATTTCTTTTGCAAATATGTTTAAACTAATACTAACACACAGAGTAAATTATACTCATTTTAACTTTATGCTTTATTTTTTCAACGTAAGATATTCAATTTCGCCACAGTTAAAAAAGACAAACAAGCCTGCAAAGTTCATTGCTTTAGTTTTTGTTTTAATTGGCAAAATAATATATCTATATCTATATGTGTCTATATCTATATCTACTTTGTGTATCTATACTGTAAATGTATATACACATAACTCTTACAGTGCCCTCAAGAGCTTCTATAAGCATTGCTCATCGTTCTCGTGTCTCCCCACCCTCTGCAGAATGTCTACGTCACTATGTGCTTTTGTGTGCGAGACTTTGTTTTCATTACCACATCTTTGACCTTCAAATGGAGAGGAACTTTTTTTGTCTCCAAACCCTATGTGTCATTTTTCACCACTTTATTGTCTGTCCAGCAGATCTCACTTGTAAATGAGTCTTCAAGGCTCAATGTGACTTACCTGTTTCAATAAAGGTTGAATGAAACATATGTACAAAGTATATAAATACACACACACACACACACACACACACACACACATTATA
>JARVGQ010000759.1:14010141-14020250 GCA_031762355.1 Hypsolebias martinsi | reverse complement strand
TGTGTGTGTGTGTGTGTGTGTGTGTGTGTGTGTGTGTGTGTGTGTGTGTGTGTGTGTGTGTGTGTGTGTGACACTGACAGCAGCCATGCTTTATTGCCCGAGCTGAGATAAACATAGTCATCATGCCACAAAAAAGTTGTATCATGTGTGTGTGTTTGTGTGCGTGTGTATCTGTTTGTGCTTATCAGTCTGAAGAAAAAGATGTAATATCTGTTTAAACTCTCTCAGTGAAGCCAGGCCACACAGCAGGGCTGCCGCTTGCCATACTTAATCTTTCCCAATCGGACTTTTCTCTCATAGCTGCAATACTTAACATTTTTCAAGATACGCTGCTTTAAGTTTTCCATTCGTACATCATTTTCTGAGGGTTACGTAGAAAAACCAGAATGACAGCTGGTGGGGAAAACAAAAAAAAAAAACATTACTCTGCTGACGTTGATAAATTATTCAACACATTTGCATTTGTGCTCATATATAACAATAGTGGTAATATTCAATAAAAATGAAAACTAAAATGTGAACATTTAGGGCAAAGCTTCTCAGTTTGAGCTTGTCTTTGCCCGTCATTCATGCTAATCTGTGCTGCTGTGTTGTATATTTTTCATCAGACTAACCGTATGGCATGCTCAGAATAACTGTTTTCTTTCTGGTGTTTTAAGAACACAGTCCGACAGCCACAGTGTCCAACTTCAACCGCAGTAGACCACAGCTGGGTTTCCAGTACAGGATCCAGAAAAGGTGAACCGCACTAAAATGACCAGTTTTAAAGATATGTACAGAATAATTATTTAAGTTTTTGATGTCCACAACGATTAGTGTAGACCTATATAAATATGTAAATCTTGCGTTCAGGTGATGAGATATCCAAACTGGCCACACGTTTCTTCTCGTTCAGGACAGAAGCCAGGGTCAATGTGAACCCGTAATCGTAATCAGGTTTGTTAACTCTATGAAAAGCCCAGGCAGAGATCCTGATGTTTCTCCTCCAGGGCGCCTCTGGGTGGAGTTTGTATTCTCTCCTCAGTGCCAGCGTGGGTTTTCTCCAGTTACATTGGTTTCCTCCCACAGTCCAAAAGCATACATGTTAGGTTAGCTCAGGATTTTTTAACTGACCCTAGGTGTGAGTGTGCAAATGCATGGTTGTGTGTTGTGTTGGCCCTGAGATAAACTGGAAGCAGCATTTACACAGCTTTATGCCCAACAGGAAGCAGGATTACACAATGACACACATCTAATTTGCTCAGTTAAAAACAGAAAATGCATTTGTTGATTTCAATGCTGCTGTTAAAGTATCACACACCGCTATAATATTTATCATTATTATTTCTAATATGTAATTTATTATTTAGATTTCATTGCAGATATGCAAGAAGAGCGCTGGTCTTGCTTTCTTTAAAAATCCGCTCTGTCAACTAAAACACAAAAGAGGCAGAAGGCCATTTAAAAACGTTAAAATTTTCTCATTAAAATGATGTAGGGAGACCTGAACTAACATTATAAAATATGAATAATGCAATATGAATGCTACAGTATTTGAAATTAAGATTAAAAAAGTAATTATTATTCAGATAAATTGTCCTTTATGTTTGTGATGTAGCTGATGTTGGCTAAAAGCTGGATTATTGGCCTAAAACTCACATTTATTAGCTCTTCAGATCTGCTAACCTTTGAAATTTGTTGCAAAGTTAAAAATACATATATAAAAAAATTAAACACCATTACCTTAAATATAGGCTGTACTTTTACTACAGTTGAGCCATAGCTGTTCATGTTTATTGCAGAAAACAAAGTTTATTTTTTATTAAAAGGGGTAAACATTCAGTGGATTTCTCTCCTTTGGCCACTATACACAGCTGAACGTCAGCTGACTGCCTTTGTCTCTTGCTAAAAAGAGTTACTTTAATAAAGTAACTTTAAAAAATACCTCAGCTAATCCCAGCTCTACATCAGCCTGTCTGCTCACACACTGATTTACCTTCAGAGTGCTGGTCATTATGTGTGATCTGTAGACAATAAATCAATAAGTGATGTGTGAGATTAATGACCAAATGCATCATAACAGCTTTCACTCAGAGGCAGGCACTCAGAGCATTCCACTCCAACTTTCATATCTCTGGTATGAAATGGAAATGCATTCTGAAAAGGAAAAGAAGCCCAAGAGGGATGCAGGATGGGAGTTATCACATTTTAAAATTTTTGTCATGTAACTTTGGAGAACACGTCATTCTAGAGCAATCTTTGTTCCACCTTTTCTTTCTCAAGTAAAAAAATCTGCCATCCATTCATTATCTTTACCTGCTTCTTCCTCTTTAGATCACGGGGGTCACGGGATTCGATCCATTAACCTTCTCAATGAGAGGCCACAGCTCTACCAACTGAGCCACCATGCCACGTCACACACAGAATTAAAAAAGTAAATTAAAAAAAATCATCTATGAAACTATTTCTTCACCATTAATGTCAAGAGACTGTAAAGAAAACACGTGTCTCCTCGGTGTGAGTCAGATCTGACGAATGGTCTGCTCTCTAACAGTTTCATTTAAAGACCTCCCTGAAATCCACCGGCTCTCATTTACCTGGAAATGCTGCCTCTCTGCATAAATTTACCAATGGTGCAATTGCTATCAGTGCAGTGCAGTTCTCTCATAGTTCAGATAAACAAAAGTCAAATATATAAACACTATAATATTTTTGTCACACAAAGAAAAGTAAAAACCATGTCCAGAAAAAAAGGTAACTTTTGGTACAATGGCTAGAGTGCTAAATGGATGGGGAAAGTACAAAACATACTTTCAACTCATTGGTATCTTGACAGAAAGGTAGCAAGATGCAGAATTGCTAGCTCTCTATAAGGTTTATATATTTCCTCCATTTCCCCACTCCCAACACAATTACAAAATGCTGACTGGAAAGTTCATGACGTAACTCTGGAAGGGTTAGAGAAAAGCTCTCAGGACTCAACCGCAGGAGGCAGGCATAAAAACAACCTTTTCTTTAAACGGCAAAACAAAACTTGAAATACTGCAAAAACAAGAAACTTCAAACCAAACCCACGCAAAACTGGACAAACTTTAAACCAAGACCAGGCTGTCATGGATGAAGCAATGAAAATCTGGTAAAGTATGAAATAGAGAAAATGCATTTCCTGCTAAAATGCAATGTGAATGCTTATTGCAGAAGAACTTGCTAAAAAAAAACAGCTGGAATTAGCTAAAACATGCTGAAATGTAGCTGAGCATCAAGCCTAAGTTAGCAGAAGAAACCAGAAAGAACACATATTTGCTGAATCAGGGTTAGATAGGTAGATATTAGCACAAAAATGACTTAATATATAAAAAGCTGAAATTAGCACAAAAAAAGCTGAAAAAAACAGCTGAAAAGTCAGAAAGAAGCCAAAATTACCAGAAGGAAGTGGAACAAGCGCAAGTGTGTCTAATTAGGCTGAAAGCAGCAGAAATTAGCACAAAAAAGTGGGAATTATCCCCAATTTTTTTTTAATTTGCAAAAGGAAAACAACAGCTGAATAGTAGCTTAAAAAGCCAAAAAAGAAAGAAATTTGAAAAAACACAAAAAAGCAACAGATGAAAAGTGAAAAGCAGGAAAAAAAGCCAGAAAGAAGCTTAAATTACCAAAAGGTAGTGAAGAAAGCTCAAATGTGCCACAATTAGGTTGAAAGAGGCAGACAATGAACACACAAAAAAAAAGTTGTAATTATCTGTTAAAAAAAAAAAAAAAACAGAAATTAGCAAAAAAACAGCTGAAAAGCAGCTAAAAAGGCAAAAAAAGAAGCTTGAATTACTAAGGAAGTGGAGAGAGCACTTTTTTTTTGCTGAATTGGACTGAGAAAAGTTTAAATGGGTGCAAAGAATGTGCTGAAAATCTAAAATAGTATAAAAACAGCTAAATAGTAGCTGAAATAGCATTAAGAACTGAAACTTGCATAAATAAGCTGAAGTGAGCATAACAAGCTGGAATTAACAGAAAGATGTTAAAAGAAGCATAAAAATGTAGTAGTTGGCAAAATGAATCTGAAAGGAGCACAAAAGGTGAAAAACTGCTGAAATTAGCTGAAAGTAGTTGAAAAGGTTTAAATTTGCTCAAGGAAGCTGAAAGAAGCTGAACCAGAACAAAATGTGAACGGAATAGTAAACAGTTGTAAACAATCTCAAGATTTGAAGGATATTTGAGCTCAATTCATTTTCTATGAGAAAAATAAATGGCAGAAAAGGCAAATAGTTCAAAAAGCTAAAGTTGCACCAATACCAAAAGTCATAGCACCCTTCTCCCAAATGAGTTGAACGTTTTGATTTATGATTTGTAGAAAAAGCACAAAAATTTTGAAACGAGAAAGATGTTAAAAAAAAACACGAGGAAGAAAAATAGATCACAATGCTTCATAAACATTCACACAAATAGTTTTATTTATATAATAAAGAAAACAATGGCTTCTTTACAAATGTAAGGAGACTGAATGAATGACTGCATGTAAATGGAAAACAAGTGATATCAAGGCAATCCATGAAAAGCTCAAGCTAACTTTCAACATGACCAAAAACATCACATGCAGACTCAATCAAGACAAAGGGCTAGAACCTACAGAAATAAAACTCTGCACCTGAAATTCATATACCATAAACACTTAAAATCTAATCTGGAACAGATGTCTTTTAACTGAGAATTAAGCATGTTTGACCTCAGACTGAATATTTGACACAAAAATTTACCCCCAAGGACATGAATTTCTTGCACAGCATAATAATCTAAATTACAGCATCATAATTGAGATACGATATCATGTATCTCTCTTAAGAGTGGCTGGCATGAAAGCAGAAGCCAAACAGGAAGTTAGTGATAGGAACAAATTGTTAAGAGGAAGGAAATGTTTAAGTCTAGAGGGACGATAACTGCTGATGTGGCTGTAAATGTCCTCTTAGGAAAATTTAAGGCAGAATTAAAGTTGTGTTTTGCTACTTCTCAGCCTGCTGAGATTCTAGTTAAAAGAGCTGACAGAATACATCAGTGAGGATTTTTTTTTGTTTTGTTTTCATCAAAATTACCACTTATAGACACGTACTGAGGTTCAGATTCAAGCTTAGTTTCACTTGTGGTTACAACAGAAACTAGAAGTGTTAGCACCTTGTGTTAAATATTCGTATGCAATTGCTATTTACCATATTGTATGTATTTAGTCTTTTTTGTTTAGTTTTTGTTTATTATAAAAAAGTTTACTTTCATCACCTGACAAACATTTAGTTGTGCATAATGGAAAAAAGAAAAAAGAAAGGAAAATGGACATGAAACAAAATTACAATACCGTATGATAGTATTCTGCTAAGTTCTAAATCTGAACATGTATTACAATCAATAAACTTTGAAATGGGAAAGCACAGCACTCAACAAACTAAAACATGTCTGGCAGTTTAATTTTTAAGTACTCTAAGACTTTAAGTACTCGTTTACATTTCTTTGTTTACAAAAATTTTAGTGTAAAAGTATTAGGTAAGTCAAGTAAAAAATACTTCACCGACTTGTCTCCTTGATGGGACTCAGCACCTCCTTTGTTGTGCCTTCCATTCACCAAATATGGATATATTCATGTATTAAGTCTGGTACACGCTTCTTTCATGACAGTTTTATAATGTGCTGTGACACAGTACACCTACGTGTAGTTAATCCATATGACAAAGGAAAAAAAGGGACCCAATATTCAAATCCAAAGTTTGTGGCAGTTTTATGAACGAGAATATGACGTAACGTCAGCAGCTATTATTTACCATAATAAATAAATGAGGCCAAAAACAGTAAGTAAAAGCCATATTCAGGATGAATTTATATGGACTATTCTATGCAATGTCCTGACACATGCTTAATAATCCAAATAGATAAATCTAACAAGGTTGAGTCAGGTCCTCTTTTCTTTGGTGAAGCATTTACCTTTTATCCAAAATACTGAAGAGGTCTTTTGGATAAAAGACAAAATGTTTCAACAAAGAAGAATCCAACCAGAGGACTTGACTCAACCTTTACTGTTGTGTAGATAAAAAAAATCAACTTAAAATATGCTTTATTAGCCTTGTGTGACCCATGTTCATTAAATTTGAGGGCTCACTGCAGTAAACAGGTGTGGCACAATCCATAGTCTGCCTTTAGCTCAGTATGTTGATAATGACACATTTCTTTTGTTGCAAACAAAAAGTGTACCATGGTGTGGTAAGGCTGCCCAGGATTAGAAAAGTGCATGTGGGCTGCAGCCCTGCACTAGAGGGGTGAGCTAATGGAGTTCTGGAGCTCTTCTCTCCACAAATTTAGTCTACACAAGCACAAGACTAGAAACGCCACATCTGGACTCAACCGCCATCGGTGCCATAAGCTCTGACACAAAGATGAAAACACATCCACCTCCATGTCCAACATGGACAGTTAATGCGAAAATGAAAGCATGAAGATAAAACATAAAACACATCTAATTATAGACATTTTATAGGGTCTTAAACTGTAATACCATACCATACCATACCAGCTTTATACAAGGAACCAGTTTTCAAGGTCTGCATAGCGCTTTGTGTCGGGATTTTAGTTTGTCTGCTGTGTTTTTCTCCCCAATTATCACTTGTGAACCACCAGTGTGAACTGGAGTGGACACTCCTGGGGTGGTGTTGGTTCTACTGGCACCTAGCTCAGCTGTTTATGATCAGAGGTGATTAATACTCCCTTCTACTTAAGGCTGAGTAAACTTATTATTCTTCAAGAGGCTGTTGAATCCCACACAGTGATATTCTGCTCTGACTTGTGTTTTATCCCTGTGAATATTTCTAGCAAATCTATGTCTTTCTTTCTTGTGCCTCCTCCCAGAATCCCTTTGTTTCCTATAGAAATCTTTGTATTTGTATTTCTGCCAAGCTCAGCCTTTGTGGAGCATTCCTCCTGATTCAGAAAAACGGAAGTCTCGTTAGCCTCTCTGCTCACCCACCACTCACCTGGAAATGAAGAACTCACCTACTGAATGATCTGCAACTCTTTTGACAAACCTCATCATGGAATCCCATCTGAAGCTAAGAAAGAAAAGAACAAGAACAATTACCCATTCAAACTTTCACCAGAATGCCCTGCTACTTACCTGCAACTTAAAGTCCTCTACCTTTTCTCCCCACAGGCACCGGGTTTACTTCCCTTTTCCTTCACATTAAAAGCACAGATTTTTTTTACTAGAATTTCTTGACTGGTCTTGTTTGTCTATGGGAGCTATGAACGCTGGTGTGGGTGATACAGCATCACAGTTGTTAGCAAGGTCATATCTCTGTGAAAATTCACCTCCCCACCTAAGCCTTTCTGTGTTGCATTGGCATGTTTTCTCCTTGCATGGGTGTTCTCTGGGTACGGTGTGATAGACTGTTCTTGGAATGATACCTTGTGACTGATGGAGATTATGCCAGCTCTCTACCACCTGAAAAAAAGAAATGGGTAAAGAAAATAAATGGACGAACTCTAGTGTGAAATAAATTATCAATAATGGCACTTTGAGGCTCAACCTTTTATGTCTCCCACATGGGTCCTTTTTGTTGTTTGTTACATTTTATCAGTATCAAAAGATACACAGTTTAAAAAAAAAGAAAATAAAAAAAATCCCCAGAAAACATTTCCTCTTTTCCACACATTAGATATGTGCAAATTATAACAAAGTCTTGGTTGTTTTAGCTCTGTTTTTTTTTCCTTCTTCCCCAATTCATTTTTTTACATGTGACATACAAATTTGAGATCACTGGAGCATCCAGAGTTACACATGATACCAAGTTTCCACCAGTCTCACTCGAATGTCCTCTTTTCCTGCTATTTTTTTATACTGTATGTCACCAAGCCTTCTGGTTTGGCTTCATATGAGACCTGAATTGTCTTTTGCCTCAACACACTCTTGCTTCACATGGAGGCAAATCACACATATGCTTGGCATGAGGGATACATGAGAAGGTTCAGCTACAGTGGTTCGCCAAGTATTGTGGTAGGACACCTTGTCTGTGCACAGTCTGTGCCACTGTCCGCCTTGAGAAACAGTGAGAGGTTCAGGACGTTCTCTGCCACAGGATGACGTGATGGGGCAAAATGTTTCCAGTAGAGAGGTTCAGCCATGTGGACATGTGAAGGAAATTCTCATCACCTCTTGGCCTGTATATTTTGCCAGGAGAGGTGTGCTCCAGATGGCTGCAGATGTACGCAATTAGACAAAATACAAGATCCTGCACTGTAAGAGAGTTTACCTGATACGTCATGTTCGCTCCAACTTGTTAAGATGAAATCTCTATCCCTTGAGAATGGGAGCATTTTTATGTCTGGCGGATTAATAGGTCAGAGGTACAAACTTCCTTCAGAAATTGTTTAAATACTGGGCTGACAAAACTGTTTGTGAAAAAGCAACCAAAGTTCAAATAATATATATTAAAAAAAACTTGGAAAGACTTTCATAAAGCCTAAAAAAAATTACTCCAAAAACATTTTAAGAGAGTGCAAGAAAACAAGACTTCAGCTGACTAACAGATGAGATTAGGCAAGAATCCCTGTGGACTATGATGTTTGCAGATGACATTGTGATCTGTGGTGAGAACATGGAACAGGTGGAAGAGAAGTTGGAGAGGTGGAGAAATGCACTTGAAAGAAGAGGAATGAAAGTCAACCGTAGTAAGACAGAGTACATGTGAGTGAATGAGAAGGGGTCCAGTGGAACAGTGAGGCTGCAAGGAGCAGTGGTCACAAAGGTGCAGGACGTCAAGGACTTGAGGTCCACTGTCCAGGAAAATGGGGAATGTGGTAAAGAAGAGAGTCCAGGCAGGATGGAGTGGATGGGGACATATTTCAGGAGTGATTTGTGACAAATGGGTGTCAGCAAAGGTCAAAGGAAAAGTTTACAAGACAGTCGTGAGACCAGCTATATTGTATGGTCTGGAGACAGAGACATGGACAAAAAGACAAGAGACAGAACTGGAAGTGGCAGAAATGAAGATGTTGAGGTTCTCCTTAGGAGTCACAAGGATGGACAAGATTAGGAATGAGATCATCAGAGGTACAGCACATGTTGAACAACTGGGAGATATTAGAGAGGCCAGACTTCCATGGTTTGGACATGTCCAGAGGAGGGACAGTGGGTAAACTGGTGGAAGGATGTTAGAAATGCAGCTGCCAGGAAAAAGACAAAGAGGAAGACCAAAGAGAAGATATATAGATGCAGTTAAAGAGGACATGGAGGTAGCTGGGGTGAGAATAGAAGATGCAAAGGACAGAGTGAGATGGAGGAGGATGACTCGCTGTGGTGACCCCTGAAGAGAGAAAAGCTGAATGAAGGAGAAGAGGAAGCAAGAAAGCAAGACTTTAGCAATGTCTAAAAACATGAGCAATGCCTCAGGACTTTTGCAAAGCACCATAGCTTTCCATCTTTTCTTTTCCAGACTGAACACACTTTTTGACAACCCAGTGGAGCATTGAAAAGCCCCTTGGTGATCATATGGCAGCTCAATAACACCAGCAGGAGGGATTTGTCCCAATCTGCAGTGAAAGTTATGACTTCCCCCTGTTGCTTTCTAAATATAAACCTGTGATAAAAACATCAGTCATTTAACATTTAAAAGCAAGCTGTATTTTAATTGTTCCCATCCCACCACATGCAGACTTCCTCTGACAGGAGTATGAATGGTTTCTGTGCGTAATGGACTGTGACAATCCTTCTCTCATCATGTTGCCACACGTTTGGAAACAAAAAATACACCCTTCCTTTCATTTTCCTTTTTTCTCCCTCTGCCTCTTACAGAAGGTTTATTTCTCTCACTGTCTCTGTGAAACACAAACTCCCTCTTCACTAGGCCGAGACCCTCCTTTTTTGCGCTCACATAGAATTAGGGAGTCCTTGAACCATGGTGATCACACTTCCTGAAGTAATTACTATTAAGCAGCCGTCACCAGAGAGCACAGCATGGAAGCTACTATAGAAGTGGGAAACTGTCAGTGGTGGAGAAAGTACTCAAACACTGTACTTAAGTAAAAGTACACATAAACAGACAAAAATGTACTCTAGTAAAAGTAGAAGTACCATATTAATGTTTTTACTTAAGTAAAAGTAAATAAGT
>JARVGQ010000759.1:13985329-13997244 GCA_031762355.1 Hypsolebias martinsi | reverse complement strand
TTTCTTCACTAAATGCCATAATACCTGCTACAACTGGGAGTCTCAGCTGGTGGCCCACGGACCACTTTGTTTGTTACCGTACCATTTTATTTATAGAGCACTTAAAACAGCGACAAGGCCAACCAAAGTGCTGTACAAACAGAAAACGGGCAACACGCAGGCAACATGCAAAATGAAGTAAAATCAGAATATAGACATAAAACCTCTCTGTTGGAAGGTGCTTTTCTGGACAGTAGGGGCTATTTTATAAAACTAAAAATATCTAATGATTTAACATTTGATATGTTTACATTCTAAGACAAAAAAAAAAAAAAGATGAGATTCTTGTAAATGGAAAAAAACAATACAATTTTTGCCTAGTTTCTAAAAACTAAAACAAGCTATGCGTTCTTATAATTTTTTTTTTTGTAGAAAAATTATGTATCCTTTGAAGAAATAAAGTGTAAATGAGTATGTTTTACTCTTGTAATATTCTAGTATCCATATATTTGCAAAATAAATTACAGGAAAACTGCTAAAACTAGCCCTTTTAATTGTTATAACGACCAATAAAATTCAGTTTTATTTCAGTTTTGGTCAAAGCTTGAAAGAGCCGCTGCAGAGGGACCGAAGATCCACATGTGGCTCCAGAGCCGCAGGTTGCAGACCCCCTGCTCTAGAATGAGGAACAGCTTCTACCTTGAGGCTTTTGAACTCATGAACCAGGATAATCACTGTGGGGAAAAAAAATTATTATGGTATTGATGTGTGCTGCTGATCATTCATGCTGCTGATCTCTGTGTTCTCTGTGTCTATTGTGTTCATTCATGCTCATTGCTCACACGCTCATGTTCGTGCTGCTGTTCGATGTATTGTTTTGTACTACTAGTGCTTAGTGTATTCTTTAACGTTTTTCTTGGTTCATATCCTAGATGTTATTACTGTTTTTCTTTTACATTTTATTGTTTGATGTAACTGGGACCCCGGGTGCACAATTTAGTTCCACCACGACAAATAAAGAACCTTTGACTTTGGTTTGTGTATCTATAGGAACCCTTCACTTGGCGTAGGCGTTATGAGTTTACGCAGATGACAGATGTCAAAATGTCTTGAAATTTCTCAGCTTTAATAATGTGGGTAGTAAATTTTTTAATACTATATTTTTTAACCATTTTTGGGGAGGTTAGGTTTTCATAAACTCGATGCTTGATGGTGATGAGATTTACTGCAGTGGCCGACAGAACCGTGTTTCTGATGTTTAATGTATTTTTTGTCCTGACTGACGTGTCTAAGAAAGGCGGTTTGCAGAGGTTCGGGACACACTTTTCTCTATATTCAACGAAATGTATCATTTTGCCTCCAAAACTACAAAGGTTTAATGCATGCATGCATGTATGTTAGACTTTTAACAGATGAGTTTTTAATTTGTACGGTGGCTCTAGATTTGTTTGATATTTGTCTTTGTCCGAGCAGCAGATCACAGACGAAGGCCTCATCACAATTTGTCGAGGTTGTCACCGCCTGCAGTCGCTGTGTGTGTCGGGCTGCGCCAACATTACAGACGCCATTTTGCACGCCCTAGGACAGAACTGCCCCCACCTCAGGTACAAACCCAACCCCCCCGTGAGCCTAGGATCCTGCAGGGAGAGCACTTTGGGTTCTTACTCTTTGGCCGTTTTTAAGGGCCCTGCATCTCCATCCAAAGCTGAACAGTTGTGGTCACGTGGTTACGGGATGGTCATTTTTGCTCACACCTTTCGTCCAAGAGACGCATGGCGCAGAGCTCCCGCTGCGGAATACGTCACCGCGCAGGTTTCTTCCCGCCAGAGCCTCCACTCGTCCCTGCAGCCGCCGTTTGGCCACAAATCTATCATGAAGAGAGCGCCACGCTTTTCAGCAGACAGACTCGACGTCTGCACGATCTCCATCCAGGAGTTTCAGGCCGTTTGACTAATTTAGTGTTTGAAGAGTCGTACATGGGTCAAAGCACATTTCAGCATTGACGAGCTCACAACACTTGACGCATACGGCTGTGAGAAAAGTTCGGCCCGGGCCGTGTGAGGACAAAATGACACGATTTTCATCACGCTGCCACGTCAGTGAAAGACGATTTCACTGCTTCCGATGGAGGATGCAGGGCCCTTAAATCCTCGCAGACTGGTTTTTATTTTAATTTAGTAGAATAGTTTTGTCTGAAAAGATAAAAAGTTAGAAAAGGCACTCTCATATCTCGTGTTTCTGTTTTCAGAATATTAGAAGTGGCTCGCTGCTCTCAGCTTACAGACGTGGGCTTCACTACATTAGCAAGGGTGAGTGTATTCTGCAGAGTTTTGGATCTTGGGTTTAAATATTAGGCCTTAATGCATTTTGGTTTTTACAGTTTTTCGTATTTACAGGAAATTATTTGTTGAAAGTGTTTTGTTTGAATTGTTTGAATTGTTTATTAGGTAAAAAAGGGGCAGATATAATAAGATTTTTTTCTTCATCTGCTGCCTTTCATTTTATATATATATTTTTTTTGTTATGCACAAATTGTTTTTTGTAATTTGTATTTTATTATAAAATGGATGAATAAATAAATAAAGTGCTTTGAGTATCTTGATCAGATAGAAAGTTAAGTATAAGGCAGTGACGTGAGATCAAGGGAGGCAGGTGAGGCAGTGTCATCATGACAAGTAAAATACTAACAATGATAAGAGAAAATACATTTGACCACTTGACTGTTCTATAAAAAAAAACTGTTTTCTGAATTATGTCAACACTTCATTGGTCAAAATCGCAGAATTTACGCGTTGCCTGTTCTAACATGGAAGAACTGCGCTGGGTGAGGCGGTGTAGTGAAGTAGGTGGTTGGTGCATGCCCATTGCTCTCTCTTTATATCGCCAATATACATGATTGATTACACATGCGCTGCACATGGTGATGTTCTACAGTCTGTCAAATAGATTGAATGAATGCATGTCACATATTTCTTCTTTCCAATTGGTCATAATGCACAATGAAAATTCACAGAGGGGAGGCAGAATTTACTTGGCCGCACCGATAGGGGGCAGTGCTGCCCCTCAGGGACAATGGAACAGCTGCAGTCATGGGGCAGGGTGAAGCAAATGGTTCACACATTTAAATTTGTTTAGACAAAATGGAAGATCATATCTCAAAACTAAAGGATTTTTTTCAAATTGGATTTTCATTCGCAACAGATATTAGAGAGACGAAGAAAGAAAAAGGCTAATAAGCTTCTATTTTGGGTTCATACATGCGAGCATCCGATTCCAGACAGTCAGGGCCTCACCTGTCACAAAGCTCACTGCACGCCACTGGTATAAGGTACAGTCTATTTATCATTTACCTCTTCCCAGATGATTTTGTTTGAGTCATGCTGAACCACCAGGCGAGCTGAAAAACAATTTAAAGTAGATTCAGTTGTGTCTCACAGAGAATATTACCTAAATAAAAGCTTTAAAATCAACTCCTCTTTATGAGATGACAGAGTTTGGTATAGTTATACATGTACTTTGAATCATTGTTTAAATATCCAGCCATCCATTTTCTTTACCCACCTTTTCCTTCCTGGGGAAGTTGGTACCTACCTGCAGTCACTGTGCGAGAGGAGCAGTACTGTTAAGAAGCTTGTGTTTAGAACCAAGTGCAGGCAGGACTCGGAGAACTCGGGATTTTAAGTAAAATATATATATAGAATACAGAAAAAGCAAAAGGTGACGTGCAGCAAACCTACAGGATCACAGGGAAGACATCAAAGCCAGAACGCCATACAGGACTTACTGCACACATTGACGAACACAGAGACTTGCATACAGACTAACAGACAATGACAAACACCTGGGGAAGGACAACGAGGCAGGAGCTGATTACAAGCAGGAGAACACTGAGGAGAGCAGGACAGAAGACACAAGTACACCCTGGACAGGTATCACTGTTTAACTAAATTATCACCATTACCCATTTACATCTGAAGTTTGCATTTGCAGAAACAGCTTCAACATTCCCATCACATAATGCACCAAGTTTAGTGAAACTATTTCTTCTTTTTTAATTTTTTTTTCTTGAAATATGATGCAAATGAAAGGTTTCTTGACATAACAAACGAGACATTACAAAGAGCTGTTTAGTCTCAGTGGTTGTTTGGTGCAGACCGCTTCAGATTCTGCATGCCAAACACAAAGACGTTTGGTTTGGGCGAAAACTTTCCTATGCATTGTTGCTACAATAAAACATCATATAAAGTGCTCAGATGTGTCACCAGAGTAGTTGATAATCTCACAATAAAACTATTTTATCGCGTTTTAAACCACAACAAACTCAAGTTGTGAGTTTCTCATCTTGAACAAGCTGCAGCAAGTGATTCATCAGCTACTCTGATTAGTAAAAAGGCTGTCTGAAATAGCCCCGTACTTTGGTTAATTTGTCAGATAAATTTAGATTTAAAACATCATCCATGAACCGGATGAGCTGACAAGCATCAAAGAATGTCTTTGTAGATTGTATAATTATTTAACTAGTTGTTGAAGACTGTACCCTAATGGATAAAAAACTGATTTGTGGAGCTTTAAGCCTAGCAATAATAGCCCCCCTCTTCCCCCCTCTTCCTCATTTGGTCTTATCTGGCTTGTAGTGCTTGATGGTGAGACAGTGTTAAATCATGGAGGGAAGCAGAGAACATGCATGCCATGTCGTCAAGTCAGATAAGCGTCCACTCTTGAGTGTACGTCTGTCTTTAAGTGCAAGTTTATGTGTATGTGTGTGTTAGGCGTACAAGAGTCTGGGACTCTGATTGCCTTTGCCAGGCTTCCCACATTAAAGAGACCTCTGCCTTGGAGGGGGAAGAGATTCCTGACTACACTGCAAAATGGAGAGGGTTGGGGAATACAGCAAAAAAAAAAAAAGATATGAGACAGGGGAGTAAAGTGGGAGGGTCGGGGCATTTAGGTGAAGAGGAGCTGCCAAAACAACTCCCAAGCTTCATCTGGCCCACGTCCAACTATCCGACGCACACTTGTTCACTCTCTCCCTCCTTCTCTCTTGCAAACACACAAATACATGCAGCTTTGCCCCCACCGTATGTCCTTAAGTGTGGACCGCACAGGGGGTAGCCCCTCTAACCCCTCCGGGCCCATATCCCGTTCCTCTCTTCCCCCTCTCAGCTTTAATTGAGAAGACAAATGGATCTTTCAGAGCCCGCTGCTACGCCACCATACATCAGTCATGACAATGTTAGCTTTATAACGGTGAGCTCGCCATGAGCCGAACCATATGTTTGGTCCGAGCCACACGCACGAGCAAACACCTCGGTGCCATGCTAATGGTGCCCCTGTAATTGCCTGTTGTTTTATTATTAAAGGTAATTTAGGCCCTAATAGAATTCATTCAACATTGTGCATTGGCCCAACCCAGATGGCAATGTGGACAGACTATTTTTTTCTTTCCCGGACACGATGAAAAGCTTTTATCTCCTGAGAGGTAAAGCTTTATTTGGCATGACAAAACATGCGACGCCATCCTCCTTTTCCTTCCAGCCTTTGTTAGACTTGTCTCACTAAAAGGTGTCCTGGATTTCCCATCACTTCTTTTCTTTTCTTTTCTTTTCTCTTTGTTTCGTTTCTTTTTGTCATATGCGATGTTAAATTAGTGAATGTGCATTTAAGAAAGGTTAATTTGATTGTGGCTGTGTGATGACATTGATGAATGCTACAAGGATTCAGTGATTAAAATGTAATTACCAAAAAAAAAAAAACCTCAATTATGTCTTATAACATGCTTATAGTCAGGACTTTTTAGTTTCACACTGCAACACTATTTTTTAAATTAATTTGCTAATTGATTTATATATATATACATATATATATATATATATATGTATTTTTTTTTTTTATGTTGCACTTGAGAGCCTAGCCTATATTTGGCTCAGTGAAGTCACAATTAATTAGAAACGCACAAAAAATAAAAATAATAATCCCCACCTCGTCACGTTTGAAAATATTTATGCTATGGGTGATTTTGATTTGCAAAGGGTTAAATTATACAGCCTCCCCGTCTTAATCAACTAGCTGATCTTGAAATAAAGCTGCAAAATCTGTGGCATTCACTTTACCTCTGAAATGGAAAATAAATAAATGCATAAGTAAAGCTTTTGCTTTTATTGGAACATCACATAAGTGGGTATTTGGTCCGAGTTATTTCAGGAAGTAATGCGCTGATATTGTTCTGTAATGATGTAAATGTTTAATGTGCACTTTCACTTTTTGTTCTTTTATTTCACTGCATTTGGGAAATGAAAAATCCAGTTTTCCACTTTGTCATTGAATCACTGCATAGTGGAGGCGGCAAAAACAAACAAACTAAAAAACTTAGGACAATTTAAAATGAGCTAACTTCCTGCAAGCTACATTTTTATGCTGCCGTTAAAAACAATGAACAAATCACATCTAACTAATAACAGTGAAGCTCGAGGTTTATGAAGCACGCACACGACGTGGAGAAAAGTATTTTTAAAAAGCTCTGTTAACTGGATCCACTGGTGGTATACATAAAATCCTCGTATAAACATATAAATCCTCGGTGCTGCGTTTTTCTGTTCTCTGTTAAAATTGGCAACAGCTTGTGACATTATTGTGATTCAAAATACAAAATGAAGTTATGTCCATGTTCACAACAACTACTGCTCTAAAACAGCTCTAAAAAAGACAAATGAGCTCTGCTTTATGTATTTTTAATAAAATGTAATCAACAATTAAAAAAAAACAGAAATACATGCTAACATATAAAAAGGAGGCAATATTTATTTTCTTGTTCAGATCTGATGTTGTGTGGATCTACAGCTGAGCCATGACAGTTTCCTGACCTCTGCCAAGTAGCACTGCTGCCAAACTGAAACAAAACAATGGCCTCAAACGTGAGCTGTGTTTGTTCTTGTGGACAAAGTAAGTGAAGAAACAAGATACGAGGAAAGTGTTCTGTCTACTACGGTAAAAGCTATGAGGTTGCAATCTAAAGTAAACCTTTTTTAATCAGGAATATTTAATGGCAGCAGACAGAATCTGCTGTAGCTTGGTGTCCAGAAACGGGCTCCTCAGGTCTGATTTGTGACGATGGTGATAGCACTGATTTACTGTGCAGCCATGAAGTGCATGCAATTCCCTTTAGATGTGTAAGTAAATGCTCACAACAGAAGATCTATCTTAGGACGTAATGATGAAGCATGACCTTGTCAATAAAATGTCCTTGACAGCTCACCTTCACAGACAAGCAGCATGATCTACAGATCTTGTATCAGTACATCTTGTATCTCCTCCTGCTTCCGTTTATCTTCACTGTAATGCGGTGTAGTCTATGCAAAACATGGACATATGGAGCATACCCATAAGAAAAGCTTAAGAATTTCAGTATACCCACTGAAAAGTGCCCAATGATACATGACATATCATTGGGCACGTGTCACTGATATGTTAAACGGCAGTTAAACACTTCCATAACAGTCTGTATGCAGTTTATTACATTCACTTATCCAGCAAATTATTGTATACTTCTGTACTTAATACTTGAACTTGTTTAGCTTTGATACTGTTTTATAAAGTCTATAACATGTTTTTAATGCAAAGCCAGCTGTTGTGCAAAGTTTGTTGTACTTTTATTCAAATCTAAGCATCAGAGAAATTTGGAAATATCCAATATGCTTGAAAATCAAAACGAATTGACGATTTCATTGTACTAACCGGTGTACTTTGGTTTCTAAGCACAGTATACCCATTACATATATCACTGTTGTAATGTCCAACGAGCTTTTGCTTTCTATCAGTTTGAAAAAGAAAAAAATCACTGTGATGCCACTTTGATTGTTTATATGTGCTGCTGAGCTCATGCTGCTGATTATTTCATGCTGCTGTAGTCATTCGTACCCATCCAGTCACACAGACTCATGTTCGTGCTGCTGTTGTTTGGCTTATTGTTTTTGCACTATTAGTGTTTAGCGCATTTTCTTATTTATCATCTTCCTTATTTACTGGGGGGGGGGGGGGGGTACATTTTTTTGGATGGAATTGGGACCCTGTACAAAAATTTGTTCCACCTCATTTAACACATGTGATGCAAATGACAATAAAGACCCTTGAACCTTGATTGCTGCCATGAGTTGCCTGTTATACCTCTACCCTCACTTTTTAATCTCTTTTTCAGCCTCTTTGTCCCAGCACACAGGAAACCAGTGTGGTACCCTGGGATTATCTGAAGCTGTGTGACCATCGCTGCTCTTCTTCTCACTCCCTGCTCCCAGGATTTTTCTTCATGCCTATTCTCTGACTGGACTCACTCTCATCTGGGGCCAAAAACACCAACAACAAAAAATAAAATAAATCTTCCCTTCTCTCGTCAGCTCACTCTTACACTTTGGTCTTTTAGTTCTGATTCTAGAGTCTCACCATGAATGGCACGTGACACAAACCTCTGAGACAGTGTTCTCATGGTTTTTGTCGCTGTGACCCTTTTGCTGCATTTTATCGCGTCCTTCTGAGCCAGTAAAGAGGCGTAGGCAGTGGCATTCTGTTTTATGATGCTCTGCTCTTCTCTGCCTTTCTCTCCCTCACAGCTTTTCTTTTTTCCTTTTTGTCGTTCTCGTTCCCAGCAGCATGTGAACGTCAGCCAGGGGTTTTATCAGAGGACTTCCAGCACAGCTCCAGCAGGCTTTCCCAGGAGAGGAGGCTACAGGAAGTCGTAGGATGATAAAACCGGACCATTACTGAGCCAGCGCAGAACCCCAGGGTTCATTACCCCCCTTCCTCCTACACTTACTCTGTGACTACAAGAGCACTGAGTCCTAAACACACCTCTGGTTTGTTACACTGTTGAACTTTAGCCTGATATTTACACACATTGTGTTAAAATTAGGATTTAGATATCTTAAAACACCTGGTGCATCTGTGAAACATCTGGAAAAAATTAAAAGTCTGACACCATAGACATAAAACAACTGCAAAATCAATTATGTGTTTTAGAAAAAAGATTACAAAATTGCTCAACCCTAAAGCATTGAGACTGGATGCAAACGAAAATAAAAAAAATAAAACAGCTGCCTGTGAAGTGACGTCACAGCCTTGAACGCCACTGATGGAGATCCCAAGAATAGCTCCCAGCACACGAAGCTGCTGCTCTTGAATGGTCGTGCAGGGGAGACTGGGAATTAATTGGCAGTGATGGTCTTGTAGAAGTGATGACAGCTGATAGAGAGAGCAGCTGGCGGTGACAGAAATACCAGAACTCAGCTCCGTGAAGCTCAGAAGGCAGCACAGAAGCAACAACAGGAGAAACGTGACCAAAAAAATAATCATTTTAGACTGATCTCCTTCAGTGTGGGACACGGCTTCAGTTCTATTTTGTGCATTTTAAACATGGCATTAAATTAAAACTTCTATTATAAAACTTTACAGTCATTCTTGTTAAGACTTGTGTGTCTTTTCCCTAAATATAAAGCCAGAGTCAGAGTTTCTTTATTGTCATTGCACTACATGTGGTACATGTGGTGGAACGAAATTATGTACACAGGGTCCCAGTTACATCCAACAAGAAAATGTAAAAGAAAAAAAAGCAGTAATAAGATTGAAGATATGAACTAAGAAAAGCATTAACTAAAAATATGCTAAGCACTAATAGCATAAAAACAATGAACAATTTATTCATAAAGATATGAACATTCTCAAAAATTGTATTATTTAAGGTGCACAAATCCATCAGTTATTTTTTTCTGTGATGTTTAAGTTAATCTTGTGGCTCGATACTTTCACTTACCGGTAGTTTGCAAAGTGGGAAATTAGTCATCTTGCCAAATTCTGACAAAACAGTTTAATCAATTCAATTGTTTATTTTTATAGCACCAAATCACAACAGATGTCATCTCAGGGAACTGACCAGAAAATAATCAAATAATAAATAAATAATAATAATAATAATAATGTTGGATTTATATGGTATAATCTGAATTTGTACTCAGCATCTCAAAGTCTTGAATTTAATAAGATTTTTGTAAGTAGAACCTTTTTTTTCCTATTAGTAAATGAAAGAGAAAATTTACTAAAATGTGGTTTATTTATGTTTTTAAATTGTCAAACCAAATTGCAAAATGTAAAAAAAAAATGCAGCACCTGATCGAAACAAAAAAATAACTTTAGCTGAAAACTGCAATTTGTCAATCATATAATGATTCATGACCTGTTTTATGATTAAACATTTACTTCCTCAGCAGCGACCCAGCTTTTGGTCAGATTTTCAACCAAACAATGAAAATAAAATACAAAAAAGACATAAACATCCACCAAACTGTCTCTGGTAGTGAGAGAATAAAACGTGTCTGACATTCCTTCACCAAAACAGAGCGAGAGCTGCCAAATGGCCCTGTTGCTCTTGAGACCCTCGGCTCCCTCCACCCCCTCATACCAGCCCATCAGTCCAGCCAGTTTCCTTATCTGTTCACCACTCAATTACCCAGAGCTGCAGAGAGCATTAGAAGCCTCAGATGCACAGCCTGAAGGTTAAACTGGGCTGAACTGGGAGGAGGCACAGGCCACTGATGGCCTTTTAACCCTCGGCTCAGATAAAGAATAGGAGGGGTGGGACGTAGCGATTAGGAGTCAGAGCTACGGCTAATTGCTGGAAAAAAGTTTCATTTGTGAGCTTCGGTGATGAACGAAATGCCGACCGCATTTTCTAATGACATAAAAGTCCACATATTTTCACATGTCCAAAAGCTTACGTACAAAATATTTAAATTACAGGAACAAGTTTTCAACAAGCGCTGCCTCGCAATATTCAAATGTTGCCTCAAGTCTAGATTTAGGCCCTAAACAAAATACATAAACATGTCTATCCATGTAAGAATATGTGTGATCATTGCAATGAAGGAAGCAGAGGCTACAAATTACAGTTTGCATTAAATCCCTTATTGTGCATTAATAGATAATAAGAACATTACAGTGCAAAGATTGGACGAAGGAGCACAGAACACATGAGCTGCCAGCTTCTGTCACGTCTGCTTCCAAGTCTGTGAGACGTTTTCCTCCTTTTACGGCAGCAGTGATTTCCTGCTGTCCTGCACCATGCAGCATCAGCGTAATATTGTTTTGCAGACATTTGAGCAGCTGTTGCTAAGAAATTCTTTATATTTGTAAAGGAATTCTTGTAATTCAAGATCTCTCGAATGTTTTAATTGGGCTGTTTGTGTCTTCACCTTGACGTCTGTCAGCACTTTCCAACATGGTCAATCAAGACTCATTCTGCCACTCAATATTATCTGTCACCCACCGACATAAACTTCTCTCTTTGTCAGCGCCCGGCTGTTGCATGTGAGCCATCGCGCTCGCTGCGCGTGGGGGTGTCCTCACCTGTCCATCCATCACAGCCTGAGACGCTCAGTGGCATCGCGGGCTGTTTGCATGTTTGACAGTAATTAGAAGAGGGAGGTGTTGAGAGTGAAACCAGCTGTGTTCAACAGAGCTCAGTCACACGACAAAGGCCTGACAAGGAACTGATGACAGCAGGAGACTCAAAGCTCTCCAACACGTCAGTAAGTTTGTCTCGTGGCATTTCGGTTGAGCGTTGCAGCGAACATATTCAGACACGGGGGCAGCTTGTCTTTATAAAGTTCACGGTCAGCTGGTCATGGAGGGATTTGACTCTGTGCTCAAGGACCTTGTTGTTTGCACGCTTTCGCCACGAAGACCTTCAACCGGCGGGTGGTCGGTGTACTCGCCAGCCTGAACGCCATCGACGGAGAACGATTCAAGCAACGTTCAGATGATTTGTGGACGCGCCTTCATGTGTGACCCACGTGAACGTGCGCGGAAATCTGACCGAAGCCGCGTTCGCTCTTTGTCTTCATGTGTGTTCCACGTGTTGCAGCCACATTTCAGCAAATATTTACGCCGAGCATGAA
>JARVGQ010000759.1:13821137-13833368 GCA_031762355.1 Hypsolebias martinsi | reverse complement strand
TATGGTGCGTTCAGGTGCCGTTCGTAAATCCGAAACGCCGTAGGTCGCGTGCGCCGGAACTCGAGGACAGCCTGTATTGTAAAATTGTATTTGTTGTAACTATTGTGACATTTTTGAGACTGGAGTTGTTTCAAGACAGCAATTCACTTTAGACTTGACTCAGCTAGGCCTGCCACGATAAACAATAAATCAATTAATCGCATGATAAATGAAAATGATCAACTTCATTTTCATTTACCAGCTTTATCGTTTCTTGTGTCTCTCTCTCTTTCAACTGAAGACACTGTTCAACTCCGGTGCTCTTCACTGACACCTTCCTTTCTGTTTTCTCTATAAAATATGTTTCAACTGTCCAAAACTGAGATTTTGGATCGTTAAAAGAAGCTAAGGTCCAAGCAAAAACTAACAGGCCGACCTCGGAGAAAAAAACTCCATCTTGTCGAAGCTCCAAAATTCATGGTTAAAACCCATGCCTTTGTGCAAAAAGTTGTTTTTCTCTGCAAATCGAAGTTGAGAACTTGTTTTATATATATATATTTTTCTAATTAAAAGCTTTAGATGAAAATGCTATGCTAAAGTGCTCAAATCACAGAGCGTCTGCCATGTCAGCCCATGTCACGTCAAGGGCCCTCCCTCCCATTTTTCTTAAAGAGACGCAGCTCAAATATCCATTTTTTTGGTTCAAACAGTCTTATACTGCCATCAGGTGGTCAAAAAAGGTACTACACTCCAAACAAATCAGCATTTCTTCTAAATTTTGACAATTAATTATTGTTAAATTTCAACCAAAATTATAATTTATCGCAATAATTTCTGAGACAATTAATCGCCCATCAACATTTGTTATCCTGACAGGCCTACACTCAGCATGCATTGATGTTAGGTCAGAATAAAACTTGTTGTCCACGCTGATATCATTCAAAGAGCTATCTAGAACAGGAAACATATTAAATTTTACATAACTTTTTCACAGAACCTGGCTTCAAAAAAATCACTTTACATGTTTTATCATGTTCCCACGAGGGGATTCTCTGCACAGTAAAGACAATTGTTTTGGGAGATGCGTTTCGTTCTAAAGATAAAACACAATCATGCCTGTTTCAACTTTGGAATATAAATAGAGAAGATCAGACGAAACAGCTTTCAGTGTCCTGCCCTGATGGGAGTTTTGCTCTACATGTCTGAGACGTGTTCATGTATAGATGGCTGCCAACAGGCTCATTTACATTCACGTCCAGCCTTGTTGTGTCAGGTGCTTGTTGCAAATGCACAGATGTAGCTAACAGCCGGCGTGGTGACTAAGGATCGCTTGTAAAAAGAGTAAAGAATTATAAGGATTTGGACCATAGCTACTGCACATAACAAACAATTATGGCAGACTTATGCAGTGATGGTATAAATTGTATTTTACTTGTTTCATATGTTTTATTATTTTTTTTTTTTTACATTTTTTAGAACATAAAATGAATGAAAACCTTAAAAAACGGTCCTACTTTGGAACAAATGTGAGTAATTCTTTGTCTTTTTATTTGTTGCTTTTTCTACATGAAGAACTTTGAGCACAGTTGTGTTTGATTGTTGGGATCAACAAAACGTGAATGGATTTCAGTCAGCCGAAGCCCTTGAAAACATGCAATCACACGTCTGTCACTATTCATTACATACGAAGAAAATATTAAAAAAAGTCACAGTTTCTCTGAAAGCCACATGGCGTAATTATGTTTGTGGGTGCAAAATAGGCGAGATTGATTATATGCATTTACAATAATGAGCTGTTGATGTAATATTACATTGCAGAGCCTTCAGAATCATGACATAAATCATCATTAATTCTGCTTTGAGAATTTCTGATGTTGTGTTATTGAGAGAGGCTGTGAAGCAGTGAAGCAGTGGGAGATACCATCCCATGCTTCAGCCACTGCAGCAGCTTCATTAGAGATTCATGGAGGTTTCTCTCCACAAGCCGTGGTACTCGGTTTGGCTGGAGGGCAAACTCCTTGAATAAAGCTGAGACAGACAGACACTGAGTTGTGTTTTGAGGCTGCAGCCTTGTCCAGGCAGAGTCAACCCCCCGACTTCTCCCAGCTGATTGGTGGGGCTTCATTAGCATGGACTGCAGCTCCTCCGATTAGCAGTAATTAAAGACAGAAATCAGAGCGCCTGCCTCCGGTCCAGACCCAGACGGAGTCTCAACTGCAGGCGAGCGGCTGGAATCTGACATCTCTGCCAAGTTTACACCCCTCCCCGTCTCTCAAAGTAACCCCCAGGGTGACACAAGCGCACACGCCTCTCCTCGAGGGCGCACCCAGACCCGGCGTTGTCATGGTGACAGCAGGGGGAAAATGTTTAATGAAGACGCTGATGAGGATTTATGAGGCTGTGACTGTATGCGTTTACAGGGATACGACCCTTGGTCCATCACGCGCCGCCTCCTGTGGTTCTACATCTATATTTTCACTTACACAAGTTGTAGCTGATCATCAGGGCATGTGCTCAGGCGAGCGGCCTCAATATGCCGCCCATCCTCCAGAACCAAGGTACAGCTGGATACATGTGCCACCGACTGTCCAATAAACTCAATCCGGCGTGAACCGAAATGTTTATTGTTTTCATTTAATTTAAACGAGAGGAATTATTTTCTACTAATGTCGTCCAAAGCATCTCCATAGGGACATTTTAGGCAGAAATTGTATTAGTGAGGCTGCAAACAATAAACAAAATTTAATTTGGTGTTTTCACACAAGCAAAATAGCAAATAGTGACTAATAAAAAGCACTAATTGCAATTTTGTTCACATTCTGCAGTAAAACTTGTTTACTGACCGTTCCTTCTGTAGATGTTTATTTTCATGTTGGTCTGTGCTTTTTCCTTAAAGGGTTAAAATTTTGTGTAGCAGTATCTATAGTTTACATCATGCTTTTAAGAGTCAACATTTATAGTATTTCTCACTGATAGGTGAAATGAAAGTTGTCTTAATTACAATTTTGCTAAAATAGTTATGGTTCTGCACAAACAGAAAAGTCCATAATCTCCTGGAAATTTTTTTTTACCGCTTTAGACAGAAAATGCCCCACAATTTTTTAGGTAAAAATAACTTTCTATAAATGATTTGCTGAATTCGTCCCCAGTTTCAAACAGTCCTGTACATGATTTGTTCATTCCACTATCGTCCATTCTAGAGCTGCGATTTCTGGCCCGTGCCCGACATGACCTGACCTGAAATTCGGACCCAGTTGGGTCAAAATTATGTGCTTGATGGGGCTGCGTCGAGCTTGAGTTTTTGATGCGGTTTTAATTGTGCATGTGTCCCTGCCTGCACTTTGCTGTTATCACACATATGAGGATTTGAAATTGACCCACAACAAATGACATAATGGAGCTGGAAAGTATTAAACAAAAGCTAAAAACAGGAGGACTCACTTTACAAAGCCAGCACAGTGAAACCTGCTGATGTGTGTCAGGTCAGGTCCACACGCAGGTTCAATCGGCTGGTTGAAAGAGGTTAAAAAAAAAACCCAAAAAAACTCACGTTAAGCTTCAGATGGACAACTGGATCATCAGCCGCACACATCAATTAATCAATCAATGAACTTTATTTCTATAGCACATTTAAAAACCACAAGGGTAACCAAAGTGCTGTACAAAAGCACAAAAGACAAGTTAATTAAAATGATAAAAACATACAAAGCATACAAAAAAAATACATATGCATGTACAGGTAGTCCCCAGTTTACTGCGTCATCGGTTTACGGCATTTCGCGTTTACGGCCGCCGCCCCAGTGACGTCATCATACCTCACGTTGCCTTTTTTATGCAGCATTTTATGTTTTTTTTTTTTTCTTTTTTTTTTAGGGTATTGTGTTAGCTAACTGCTTGGAATCACATTAAACGGCGTTCTAAGTACGTTGTTGTTGTTTTACATTGAAAAAACCGTGTTTAAAAAGCCGTTACGGCTGCCATGTGCTTTCAGTTTTGGTTTAAGGCTAAAATCCGCGTTTACGGCCGCCGCGTGCGAGCAGTTTCGATATCCGGCTAAATCAGTATCCGGCCGGGCCGTTATAACGGAACTCGACCGGAAACCGAGGGTTACCTGTATATATATACATGTATTTATATATATATAAATGTATTTATATATATATACATGTATTTATATATATATATTTATATAATGACTTTATAAATGTCAGTATTCCATATGAACTTGTTTACGTCTGTTTTACAGGTGTTGCTTATCTGGGTGGGATTTGCAGCGCAAGGAGGAATTGTGTGGTAGCAGAAGACAATGGCTTAAGTTTGGCCTTCACTATTGCTCACGAGTTGGGCCACAAGTAGGTCATGTTTGATTGCAAACGGTAACATGTCCAATTTTTATTTTGTTGCAGTGCTAATATATTGTTTGCAGCACATCATGGCTCATGAACCAGCTCATACCACTCTGGGTTGAACAGCTTGTGTAGGGCACTAGTAGTTTGTCAGAGTCTGCTTTTTCAGAGCAGAACTCACCTATGTTGACATGCAGCAATATACAGTACAATAAAAGTTATACATTTTTTTTCTTCTTTTGGCTTCTCCCTTCCTCAGGGGTCGCCACAGTGAACTAATTCGCATAAAGACTTGGCAATTATTTTTTACATCGGATGCCCTTCCTGACACAACCACAGACCACCGAGGTACCACAGCCCACTGTGTGGAGCAGAGAGCTGCTATCTAGGGCACCCAGAGGAGCAGATGGTGGGGGTTAAGGGCCTTGCTCAAGGGCCCAGAGTGGGACAAATGAGGCTGGAGGCAGGTTTGGGTGTTTCACTTTTCCCACCCACAGTTTGATGTTGTCTATACCGGGAGTTGGACCAGCAATCTTCCGATCACAGGCTCACCTTCTCTAACCTCTGCACCACATCTTGGACACATTTCTTGAAAGAAAAACGGCTCCAATCAAAGTGGGATGGATGCCATCAGACCAGGTTTTCCCCAAAAAGCACTACAGTTACCATATCTATGTTGTTTTCAGGACACCACCTGGAGAGCCAGCTGTTTAACAACAACATTCGACTAAGCAAGTCGTTGCTGGTCAGGTTGGGGAGCGGACCAGAGAAAACTACGGAGTCCAATATAGTTTTTACAAAGTTACACACCGAAGCAACATTAATTTTAGTGCCCTCCAATTGGCGTAACCAGGTGTCATTACTGCCTATGTGAATAACAATCTTACTGCATTTAGCTTTAGCCTTAGCCAACAGTTTCAGAAAAGGTAATTGGTAAATGGACTGTACTTATATAGCGCCTTTCTATCTAATCAAGATACTCAAAGCACTTTACACTACAAACTGTGCCTTCATTTACCCATTCATACAGCACTCTACTTGATCTCTACAAAGCTAATTGAACAAATCATTCTAAAGAGACTAATAAGTGCTTTATCCCATTTGTACACCGATGAGACACACATCGGAGGCGATGAGGGGCTCAGTGTCTTGGCCATGGACACTTCGGCATGTGACTGCTGGTGGATTCGAGCCCCCAACTCTTGCATTAGAGACAACTACTCTAGCCACTCAGCCACAGCTGCCCCAAAGGATTTGATGTCATCCACTTTGGCCCCCGGAATGCATTTTACTGGTCATTGGTGTTCCTAAAGCCACGTTTTGGATTAATGTCGAATAAAAGGCACAACAATGGCGGACTGACCAACATACCACCTTAGTCTGTGCAGAAATCACTCCCAAGACACCCAGACAGTGTCAGTGTCCCAAGTTCCTGCTTGAAGTGTTTTGTGAAAGTGCCTATTAACACCACCAATACTCTACCTGCCTTGTCTCTATTAGCATATCATTCCCTTCAAAACTGACCCCTACCCGCCCAACAAACCTAATTTTTATGTATGTTGTCCACATCCAGGTTGCCTGAAAAAGTGACGGAATGGGAGAATGTGGATTTTAATGTACACTACGTTGCAGACATTTTGTATTGTCTTTTCTTATAAGTAAAAGTATGTTAGTACTTGTAAAATGTACCAATTTAACTTCAAAGTTTGTTCAAGTTTGTTCAGTTTAGGTTTGGACTGTAACACAAGTTTTTAAGTGTTACTGTTTTATGCGCACAAACTCCAGTCATAAATATTTTGTGCCTGAAAATCAGTTTAAAAACATTTTAAAATAAATGTGTGCTTAGTGCATGTGTACTGGTAGGTAGGAATTTGTGTTTTAAAAAAAAATTATATTTGTTAAAAAAAAAAATTCCACTTTACAAATCATTTTTATGAAAGTCTGTTTACAGATACAATAAAAAAAAAACTGTGTGAAACTGCGTGTGATTTTCATCTCGCAAGTATGAATTTTGACTGGATGTTTCTTCCTCTCAGCTAATTGGTCAATGTCGGGGTCGGGTGGGTAGGCAGAGGCATTTTACTTGTATTGGCATTTGCATGTTTTCAACACTATCTTATTATGTTATTAGAGCCCATCCACTAATCTTCATTAAATAACACGTTACTCCCCCCCCCCCCCCCACCGGCTCTACTCGAGTTGGTAGCTTCTGCCTTTCCTCCCCTGTTTTTCCTTCCTTCTGCTTTTCCTTCCTTCTGCTTTGCTCTCTGTGTATCTGAAGTGACTGGTACATATCTGCTGAACGTTAATTAAGATTATGGATCTGGTATCCTGTGTGTTCAATTCTACTGACAAGATTTTTTTCAATAAAACAACAAGGTCCTGTAGAACCTGCGTGTCCAGCTGAGACGTACACTGTAGGATACATCATGGACCCATGGGGAGTGTGGCAGTTGTGTCTCTCAGTCCTGTCTCAGGAGGATGCTGAAGGCGTTTACATATTTGGACTTATGATAGCAGGACTCTGCTTTTTGGCATCGGCGGGGCTCTGTTTTATTGACTATTGAAGTAGACATCGGCAGCAGTTTCGGCCATGACAAAGTTTCCGAGTCAGTGTGAAGGTTTGATCCGTGCTGTGAGTTCTCTAAATCAGCTGATTTATGAGCTAAACCGTAAGGTGGAGGCGATATATGAGAATCGCAGGCCACCTGTGGCTTCTGGGACTCGTCAGCATGGTGGGTTCGACCTTGAGGAAGACTCATAACATGGCTCCGTGGAATGGATTCCCACAATTAGGCCATTTTGAAAACAGAACGCCCAGATGAACTCAAGGTTGAAGAAAAAAAAAATTGCCTGACGAAAATTAACAATCAAAGCTTATCTGAATCTGACTCCCCACTGGCCTCGGAGACGGGCTGACTATCAAATTTCTCCTGGGTCATGGGTAACCAAGGACAATAAGCTTAATCTATCGCACACACACACACCCCACTGAGAACTTGCTGTGCAAGCTTATCAGAACTGCTGGCTGAACAACATCATCAGAACTGTGGCCGATCTGAAAAAATGCTCATGGACAAATCTCAACGTCAAATGCATATGTAATCAAGTTTTTTAATTGTGCTTGCTTGTCGAGTTTTTTTAATGTCTCAAATCGTGTCCTGATAGACAAGATGTGAAATACCTTTTTTTGTAATACAACTATCTACCCTCATGGTTCTCCCCCTTTTCCTATCTAAGATTATTATTCTGAAAAGGATAAGAAAGGCTGCGCTCATTGTAGCTGCAGCTTCGTGCACTCCGCCCTATCTTTCGGTCGACTGCATGTACATGTTCTTGCTGTACCTCAGTGCAAGGATAATAAAGCTTATTCTTATAAAACTGTAGCAACAAAATTACACAACTAAATACCTGAATCAAAAACCACAAAGTAATAGTAATCTTACCTTTATGCTGGTGAAGATTCTCAGTCATCCAGGACATGATAAAATCAACAATCATCAATTTCTGTATTGAACTTTTTGTTGAATCTTACCTTTGATCAAACGTTTGCTACAAAGACAATTGTACTTACCTGACCGTCAACACTTCCTTGTTCTTCACCTCCACACCAGATCATCGTAGTGCACCACATTACCCATCAGGGAAGTTTGTGGGTCACATGACTGAAAGCTATCCAAAGTAACCAAACGGGATTTTCAGAAATGTATATCTGGACAATGACTTTGTTTTTGTTCCACTAAACCAGAAAATAATACTATTCCAGGACTCATGGCTCAGTAAAGTGCCCCCGCATGCCCCCCAACCTCCGACAGCCATATCTGTCCATCTCTGAAGGGATTGTTAAATTTGTGATTGACATGACATTGACCAATCAGCTGAGAGGAAGAAACATCCAGTCAAAATTTGTACTTGCAAGTTGAAACTCACATGCAGTATTACACATAATTTTTTTTATTGTATCTGTAAACAGACCTTCATAAAAAAAAAGATTTGTAACGTGTAATTATTTTTTTTACAAATACATTTTTCTAAAAACACCAATTCCTATCTACACATGCACAAAGCACAAATTTATTTTACAAGATTACAAAACTGATTTACAAGCACAACATGTTTATGACCAGAGTTTGTGCCCATACTGTTAATCTATCCATGTGTCATCTTCAGCATGGGAATGAATCATGATGACCATCTTACTAACTGCACAAGTCACTCGCATATAATGTCTGGCGAGTGGATAAAAGGTAGAAACCCCAGCGAACTCTTCTGGTCATCCTGCAGTCGCAGTGACGTGGAGAAATTTCTCAGGTAAAAATCTGGTCATTTATTTAGTGTATGCCTTATTCAAAGTGTCTCTATCATATACTAATTAAAACACTAATGTAAACTTGCATATATCAATTCTTCCGTTATCTTCCACTTGTTCTGAAGTTGGGCTGTAGGGGCAGCAGTCGAGACCCAGACATTTCTTTCCCCAGTCACTTCTTCCAGCTCTTTTGGGAGGACCCCAAGGCATTTACAGGCCAGCCGAGAGGTATACATGTAGTTTCTCCAGCATGTCCTGGGTCCAACTCAGGGTCTCCTCCCAGTCAGATATGCCCAGAGCGTCTCCCTAGGAAGGCGCTCAAGGGTAATTTTCACCAGATGCCCGAACCACCTCAACTGGCTCCTCTCTATGTGTTCTTGGACATAGGTGAGGGTAGTAAACGTAGACCGACCGGTAAACAGAGAGATTTGCCTTACAGCTCAACTCCCTCTTCTCCACAACAGAATGGCACAGAGTCTGCAATTCTGCAGATGCTGGACTGACTGATCAGTCTGTCGATTTCATGCTCCATTCTTTCCTCACTTGTTAACAAAACCCTGAGATATTTAAACTCCTCCCCTTGAGGCAGAACCTCATTCCCAACCTGGAGAGTGCAATCTATCCTTTTCCGACTGAGGACTATGTCTTCAGATTTGGAGGTCTTGATCCTCATCTGAGCCACTTTGCATTTGGCTGTGAACCGCTTGAGTGAGAGTTAAAGATCAGGGTACAATGACACCAACAGGACCACATCATCTACAAATAGCAGAGATAGAATCTTGAGGCCATCAAATCAGACTTCCTCTGCCCCCTGGCTGCACTGAGAAATAATGTCTATAATAGTGGTGTAATGGTACACGTGGGTGTACCAAACTGTTTCGGTACGGTACATTCGGTTCGGTTCACGTGCGTACAGTTTTGTACCTGTTGTTAGAGAGTGGTTTTCTCCACCGCTGGAGATATTCACTGCAGCTTAGTCTGTGTTTTTGGTGGAAAATGTGGACAAGTTGGTCTTTTTGGTCAAAAACTTAAAACTTGATTAGTTAGATTGAAAACAGTCTGTTGCTGCTTATTGTTCTGGTTCTGACTCGTATTATTAAGATTTTTATTATTGTTACTATAGTTTATTTATTGTAAAGAGTCTTGTTTATTTAAAATATTATCTAAATAGGTTGCTTTTATTTATTTTTATACCAACGTATTGTTTACTTGGCATATTTTCAAAATAAACGTTTTGCAAGTCTTTATTTTGACTTTTTTTTTGTACCGAAAATTAACCTAACCGAGCCCTCCTTGAAACTGAACCAAACCGAAATGTGATTTTAGCGTACCGTTACACCCCTAGTCTATAAAGTTATGAACAGAACTGGTGACAATGGGTAGTTGTGGCAGAATCCAACTCCTATCCTGAAGGGGTCCGACCTATTGCTGGAAATGGCACCACTTGAATAGAGACTGAATGGCCCGTAGCAATAGGTCCCCAATCCCATACTTGCAGATCACTCCCCACAGTGTACCTCGAGGAACATGGTCAAATACCTTCTCCAAGTCCACAAAACACGTAGACTGAATAGGAAAAACTCCCATGACCCCTCAAAGTCCCTAGTGAAGGTAAAGAGCTTTTCCAGTGTTCCACAGTCAAGAAAAAAACCTGCATTGTTTCTCCTAAATTTAAGTTTGACCAGTGATCAGACTAACTTCTCCAGTAACCCTGAATTTACCTTATTGGGAAGGCTAAGGCTAGTGATGCGCCTATAACTGGAACACACCCTCCGGTCTCTCTATTTGAAGAGAGGATCCACTACCCCAGTTTGCCAATCCAATGGCACTGCCTCCGATGTCCATGCAATGTTGCAAAAGTATGTTATCCAAGACAGCCCTGCAGCATCCATAGCCTTGAGGAACTTAGAGCAGATCCCCTCTTCAGTGCCCATCAAGAGTCTTTATCCAACCTTCACTGAACTATCAAATTATTCAAAAATATATAACATGGTTTTGTATTATACAGAAAACAAAATATATACTGTACTAATATGTTTCCTTATCATCAGATCTGAAGCCAGTAGCTGTCTGTGGCACACAGATCCCAGAAACCATCCCTGGGTCCCTCTGTCCTCCAAAATGCCAGGGATGCACTACAGTGTTGCTGAACAGTGCCAGATCCTGTTTGGAACTAATGCCACATTCTGCTCTGAAAAGAAGGTTCACGTTCTATTTCATTCCTTCATTATTATGTTCATATAGCTTCTTCCTGCCACTACGGAGCACAAACCATAGTGTCTTTTGTGTCAATCCCAAGCCCTGGTAAATGGTGAAGATTGTGTCAGGAAGGTAATAATAATAATAATAACGTTTTTTTTGTTTTGTTTTGTTTTGTTTTTTTGCTGTTGCCATTTTCTAAGGCGGGTTCATGGACCGGAGTTCAGAAGAAAACCAGGGAGAGTTGAGGATATTACTGGTAGTTAGATTATTATTATATTGAGCAGCCAGTATATCAAGTGGTACAATATGTTCAGAGGTCAGAGTACAGGCAATGGTAGTAGAAAGGGAGTCCTAATTAAAGTATTTAATTTTACTGAATGAGATTAGCCGGGCTTCCTCGGTTGAGGAGAAACAAAGTGGGATATTGAATGAATGAAAAAAATGATCAGAAAAGGAAAGTTCACCAGCTTTGCAGTCAACAGGGATGAGGTCAGAACAATTTAGGTTCATTGTATGTCCTTTGATGTGGGCAGGAAAATCAGCAAATTGATGGAACCCAAAACTCTCAAGGTAGGATAAAAAGTGGCAAGTGGAAGATTGGAAATGTCGCTTTGAATGTTAGTCTCCCAGTACCATAACATTAGGTGACAGAATGTCCTGATGAATGCTCAATAATCCAGGTAATCTAACAAGGTTAAATCAGGTCCTCTGGATGGATTCTTTATTGAAATGTTTCATCTTTTATAAAATAAAAAAGGTAGAAAAACAACTGTATCAAGGGTATTTGTGTACTAGAATGTAGAACTGTGCAAAAGATAGATGAATCCACTAAATTAAGACTCCTCGAGCAAGCAAATTACACCAGATACCAGCAGAGAAAACAGGAAGTGACGCTATACACCTTACTGCAAACATCCTCCCCAGTCCACAAGACTCATCACAAGATGTGTCAAATTGCTCCCTCCTCTCACCAGGATTTTGCCAACACTAAAGTTCATTTTGTGAATTAATTCCAGAAGATTAATAAGAGATATAAAAATAAATTAGTAGGGATTATAAGAAAACATAAGAAAGAATATTATAGTGATTTATTGAATAAAAGTTGTGGGAATGTGAGGGCCACATGGAGAGTAGTGAATAGTGTTTTAAAAAAAACATAATAAAAACTGGTACATCACAGAATTTTGTAATAAACAATGCGGAAATTAACGATAAAAATGAAATTGTTAATAGATTTAATCAATATTTTGTGAAGGTTGGAACAAACCTTGCAGCTAAAATACCTAAAGTTGATAAAAATGTTAACTATTTAATTGAGGATTGCTTAAACAGTATGTTCCTTAATGGAACTAATAATGAAGAAATAATGAACATAGTTAATAAATTTGCAGACAA
>JARVGQ010000759.1:13785698-13804140 GCA_031762355.1 Hypsolebias martinsi | reverse complement strand
TTAAAGGCCTTGCTCATGGGCCCAGAGTGGGGCAAATGAGGGTGGAGGCAGGTGTGGATGCTTCACATTATTTTGATGTTGTATGTACTGGGAGCTGAACTGGCAATCAGCTGATCACAGGCCCGCCTTCTCTAACCTGCGCCACCACTCCCCTAAGGTAAATAATCACACTAGTTAATTTAAATGTATTAATCTAATGTTAAATTTGCTTTTGCTACTCTGCTTACCACCTTAACATGTTTTTCACATTTTAAACAAGAATTAAAAATAAAACCCAATACATTTTACTCAATGTATTTTATAAAAATAGCTGCTGTGTGTACTTCATATACTACTGATAAAAACATAGACATGGCATAAATAATTCATGTTAGGACAATAAGTTTAAATTCATTAAATTGCTACAACCAGCAGAGTTGTTGTGTACCTGAAACAAGGTGAAACCTAAGTAGTACTCAAACAGAATACACCCGATACTCCAGACATCACACGGGTGACTCCAGCCCAATTCTAAAACAGAAAGAAAAATGTAAAGTGTCTTATAAAGACAGAAATATAGAACAGTTTTCCTTCTTGACATTGTCGCATAATGAAACCAGGACAATTCTACACAGCTTTTCTGTTCAATGGCCTTTTTTTTTTCCTGTCCAACATTTGGACGTAATCTTCTTAAAGCATAAACACAAACAGCTACACCTCACCTAATATCACCTCAGGGGCACGGTAATGTCGTGTGGACACGATGGTGCTGTGGTGCTCGTGATCAAAAGTGGCGCTGCCGAAGTCCACCACGCGCAACGCAGTGTTTTTCACAGTTCGTTCTTCCCTTTTCTGCAAGACACGGAAAAAAAAAATACTCACATAGTAAATTTAAAACCATTTTAATACCTATCGGTACATACCGGTATGTTAAATTTGCAGATGTGCAAAAGAAGCATGCAATTTTACTTTATCTTCTTTCTTTTTAAATAAAAGCTTTATTATTATTTATTTATGAAACATAATAAATAACTAGACAAGCTACACTTATCTGCAAATAATAAATTCAATTTTAAACCACAATTTTATTTAAGTTTCAAAAGGGACCATAAAAATTAAACAAATCTTAATAAATGTTACAAATTGGGATAAAAATTAAAACAAATCCAACAGTTATTACTTGAGAAAGAGCTTGAATGCAACAGGGGGAAAAAAATAAAACTTTTGACAAAAACAAAGGAGCATCTTAAATCTCAAATCCACACGCTCCGTTTAGGATGTCAATTATTATTTATCTTTGCATTTTAAAGTTTTCCTACCTTTTCCACATTGTAGGTCATTGTGAAGTCCGAGTTGACAAACAGGATGTTTTCTGGCTTCAGGTCTGTGTGTGTCAGCTTATTATCATGTAGAACTATATATAAAAAAAAAAAAGTGATTCTTAATACCACTAAAGGTGAATGAGCCACCCATACGAAAACATTAATTACTGAGCGCGGTTGCTCTTTGGGTGTTTCTTATGACACAAAAGTGACTTACATTTCACAGCGAGACAGATTTGATAGGCCATGTGCCTGACCTGACCTATCGAGTACGGTAGATAGTTGTTCTCCTTCATAAAGTCGAAGGTGCTCAGAGCCAACAACTCAAAAGAAATACACATATGACCGTGGTAGTCAAACCAGTCATACATCTGCACACACAAGCTGGAAGACAAACAAGACACGTAATGTTTATACAGCCAAGTGTTATTTTTACTACTAAAACATTTAGCAGCTAAAAAACATCAGTTTTGACTTCTGACAAATTAATTTGAACAAACTACGTTCGTTGGTTACATTTCAGATCAGGAAATCTAAACACCCATTATGATGCATATGGTTTCAGATAACGCAGAACATTTGTGTAAATAGTATATTTAACTGCAGTACTGTTACAATCAGAACTCACAATTTGTTATCAGGATCCTTTTCATTTATCTTCTCTAGTACATTAATCTCCAGCCGAGCAGCTTCCTTGTATTTTTCAACATTCTTGATAATTTTCAGAGCCACATGAGCTCCTCCCCTGTGAAACAAAACACAGCAAAGTCAAAAATCCAAACTGTATATGATGAAAACCACATGACCACAATAAAGAACAGATAACTGTGCAACAAAGTAATGTTATATTTGAACGAGTTGTTTTGTTTCATTGTGCATGAAGAATATAATGCCATTATTTGAGTTAACCTTAAATCAAAGCAGCGTGTCAAAAAATGATTGATAGCATCAGTAATTCTAAATAAATAAAACTTAATTCGCATAATAAAATTGACTTTGTGTCACCTTTTTGTAAACAATCCAGTAAAAGGAATCGAGTAAGATTTTTTTTATTAATGCAAATCTAGCAACAAAAAATATAGTTTACAATAATTTAACATTAAAAACTAGATCATACAGATAAATAAGAGTCACTTTTGTCCTTAATATTTCAACATGGTCTACCTAAGCAAAAGTAAACAATTACTTTGAGGCCTTTGCTTCAGCTGATTACATTTAACCACCGGTAATTGCAACAAGATCTAAATGCCTAGAATTAATCATTAAAATTAAACATTTGCCGTCAAGTAAGGTTTGCTAAATAGCGCAGTTTTCATTTTTGTATGTCACACACTACCAATAGTCTAGCAAACATATTTGGTAATTTAGTATAATTTGAGCCCTGACATGATGCACAGCCGTATAAAGCTAAAACTGAGCTGAGCTACTCTTATGACCAAATTCAGTACAAGTTTTTCAGTAAATGGTCTAAAGAGTTTCATTAAAGTAAAACAGTGACAATCAGTAGTGCCATCTTTCTATCATCTTCCTCAGACAAAATCAATTTGAATGAGTTCAAACTTTTATTACAATTCTAATCACAGTAAGGTGCAACAATGTTTTCTGTTTAAATCCAACACAACAACTATTCGTAGCATGAGGTCTTGGAAATAAGAGCCCTCAGAAGCTGAAAGAAGTTTATTTTTTATTTCTACTAATGCACACCTGCGATGGTCAATGCACCGCATCACCCTCCCAAAGGTGCCTTCCCCCAATGTGCTGACAATCTCATCTGCAACGCAACAAAAAGAGAGATGGAAAAAGACAAGGAAGTGGGGAAAGAAAGTACGGGAGCATTAATATGGACTCAAGCAAGAGAACAGTATAATAAAAAGTGTAGACAGGCAATCTAGTACCCATCTCTTTTTCAAAAACAAAAAAAGCTGCCTATTCAAACTATCAGGTCCAATCATTTTGAATTTGTTACGTGTACACATCTTTTTTTATTATTATTAAAGGTAACTATGAAACACTTCCTTCCTCTCATGACTAAATTGTCACTACTGAAAATCCTAACAAAATTTGGGACATTTTAAATCTTTAAAATAAATTGTTAAACAAAGATAAAAAAAAAAAAAACACTAACACTGAGAAATACTTTAAAGTATTTCTACAACACGTTTAAGAACCATTAAATGTAAAATTTAAAAAAATGTGTAGTTGAGCTAATCTTGATTAAAAATGGCTACAAAGGCGAGGTGTGTAGAAGCTTTTGATAATCACTAAATGCACTGTAGCAGAAAACAACTAGCTTAAGTTACAGATATAAAAACTGTAAGTTTTAAGCTAAAGCACGACAGAAACAAACAGCTACAAATTGAATTCTATGTTTAGGGAAATCAAACCTGTGAAACACAAGATGCTCCACAGATGAAAATCATAAAACAAGAAGCAGAATTAATCTAATGCCAAAATTCATCAGCGCTGTTGCAATTCACCCTGCTTCTTCAGCCAGAGCGAAGAGCATTCTAGCAAGGCTTCATCATCATCAGACTCTCCCATGTCATGTAAATGCTCTATGATAATACTCATATGGAGAAGGGTTACGATAGAGTAGTGGCAGTGAGTACATCTCTCTTGCAGGACGTCCCCACTCCGACAGATCAGGTGCCCTTCCTCGTCGTCCCTCACACTCAGTGCCCGCGTCCGGCTGGTGCTCCGCTGTTTTCACACCCAAACCGCCATCAGCAGGTCAGAACACGACCAGAGGGGAGGGAGGGGTTCAGTGTCAGCCGCAGCCACGGCATCAGGCGGCACAGGTAGATGCGGAGTGAGGAGGAGGGTGTTGATGGTGGTAGTTGAAGTAGTTGTAGGTGGATTTCATGGTCATGGGGCGATTCACGCATGACACCACGTGAAGGAAATATATAACGATAGGGATATAGTGCAAGGGAACAAGTCAAAGATCACATCTTGTCCTATGCTTCTCTTCCCCCCACTAATTTAAACCCACAGCTGCTTACAAAAAGGAAGCAACTGGAACATCCATTCATCAAGGCAGAAAAACAGTAATAAAACTAAGACATAACTGTTATGGTTGATTTCAGAATAAACAAGATAGAAAATTAAATGTCTGGATCAAATCTGTTTAAGCAGGACATTTTAATGCTATATCAGATTCAACCATTTACTCATTTACATCAATGATAGTTAATAGGTGTGGTTAAATCTATTCCACACAAAAAGAAACAATAATAACCCCAATCTTTTATATGGCTCTAACTTCAGTCTTAATTCAGCTAAAATCTAAATTTCTCATGGCGTTTGGGAGAACATTTTCACTTTGTTTTCATTCCAAGTAGGTAAAACAAATGCTGTAAATAACTTCCACCACATTTAAAAGATTTAAATAAAATCTTAAGAGAATATTATGTAGTTTTTAATACAAAAAAATCTAAATGTGGCCAATTGTAATTGGGCTTTCAAAAAATAAGAGGCATTTTCACCATGGATGTGTGTGTGAGCGGGGGCGTTCAAATTTGATTTATACTAAAGTACATCTAAGAAATGAAAATGTTCTGCCAAAAACAATAGCCAATTTTAGTAAAAAATTCAAATAAAACCAATGAAAAAATGCTGACAGGACAAAAACAAATCAAAAATGTACTACTTACCAAATCCACGGGCTGTAAAGGAAAAAATGGTTACAAAGAAAGAGACAGAGACAGAAAGAGCTGAAAGAAACTAGAGGAGGAGAGAGAGGATGAGGAGTTAAAGAACCACCTTGGACCTGGCTCTACTCACCGAGGAAGAAGGGCTATAGGACCTGGTTCTACGTCGCCTTCGTTTGTGCTTACGCCTGCTGCCCTTCCGCCGGTACGACTCGTCACGTTCTCTCTCACGGCCACGTCGGTAGTCGTACATGTTTGGGGAGAAGTCACGTGGATAATAGCTTTCAGCTGCTCCATGTGGCTCCCGGTCTCGCTCACGGCTCTGATCCAATCGTCTGTATCCCTCGTAGCATCTTCGATCAAACGTTCGATGTTCTGTCGAGCGATTATCATAGCTGCGGCTGCACAAATTAAATTAGGGAAATAAATGAACAAGCGAGACAACCAAACAATCAAACCTAAAAACCAAGCTTTTTTTTTTTTTTTTAAGGAAAATATAAGATAAAGCAAAACTTCACATCACAAACACACCTCCTTGAGCGTAGATAGCTTCCCTCCTGTCTGTGCCCTCGACCCCTTCTGTCGTGGTCTCTGTCGCTACTGGAGGAGTTAGTGTGTGATCTTCTGTTCCGACGTCTTCGTCCCCTGTCTCTGTATCGATCTTGGTAGCTGTCTCTATCTGAAGATGAGTACCGTCTATTGTGAGGCATCTGGTGATTTGTTGGCAAGACAAATGCAATTAGTTAAAAATCATTTCATATCTTGAAAACAAAGTGTCATATTACATATTTTAAAAAAAAACATCTAAAAGGTAACACTTCGCCTCTTGTATAGTGATTGCTGGATATGGGCCCCAGTGACCCAGAAAGGAAGAAGCGGGTAAAAGATAAAGGATGGATGACAATCCTGACTGTCTTTTTTTTTCAATACAGTATTTAACAAAGTTTCTCGGTTCTAACTTCTAAACTTATGATTGGAAGCAACAAACCTAATACGTGGGGTGAAACGTTTTTAAATTACCGAAGGATTAGCAAGGAAACAACACTTTAACCACCACACAGTACTGTAATATGAGCTACTATTTACACAAACTTCTTTGTGCTTCTAAATAAATAATTGTGCAACTTGTTACATTTCTATCTGTTTAAAAACAGCAGAAACTGATGAAGCATTCTAGTGTTTTTTAATGGTTCCTTTTTATTCCTTATTTTGACAAGCACACCCAGAGGACCAGACTCAGCTCAACCTTGTTAAACACAACCTAAAGTGTTGATAAATATTACATTAAAAAGTTCTTATTTTTCACGAAAACTTGTACCAAAAAAAAAAAAAAGAGTGCAAGTAAACGCGTTTCATGAGATTTGATCCGGCAGTAATCCTAATCTGGCAGGGCCTGGACATTTTGTCTTCCTCTATTGGCAGGAAAAGCATGAGAATGCAGCTATCCAAGATCAAATTAGTACTGTATTTGTAATCAAATGATGTAAGCTCAGGGTGACAGACAGATATATGAAGAGGGGAAAATGCTGTTCGTCTCGAAAAGAAAAGCTAACATCCTCACCGTTGTGTCAAAATGAAGCAGGCAGCCTTAACGTAAAAAAAACGCGACTGCGGAGACATTTAAAAAACAATTTGCATATTTATTTACTGCCAATTTTGAAGGTAAGCGTTCTGCTTCAAACTGATGTAAAGACAAATCATAATTATGGTTATTGCGACCTTAGCAATGCGCTATGTCTTCAACTTACCTTGAGACTCAGAAGCTGAGCTCGTTTGCTAACATTCCAACAATGAGCCTTTTCAGGAAATAAACCACAAAATATTACCGCCAAAAATGACCTTAATGCTATTAGGCACCGTTACATCAAATATTTCGACTTTCTTAAAACAACTTAGAAGCCCTACATTGATTAGTGAGCGACGAAGCAGCAGTAAGAAACCCCGCTAGCAACTGGCTAATGTAAATAATTTGACCGCCATCTTAGCTGCGTTTGTCAGCTTCACAGCAACTATGCTAGCGAACATGCTAATGGTAGCATCCGCCGTAGCACGGTCCCTAAAAACTGTAAAATATATTTACCGTTTTAGCAGCGAGCCCTGTGCGTCTGTCCCATAAAAAATCCGTGATGACGTTTGGATTTTGCAACTACAGTATATTGTTTGTCAGCCTAAAACGTTCAACGCTCCGTCTCTAAGAGCTATTTTTTCACCGTCTAAGTTCTGGTACAAACTAGTGCATGCGCAACGCCTCCCTGGACCGGCGCTGTGTCCCTGTATGGCAGGCCGTCGTGTCATATAGTCAAACCACACTTTCATTCAACCTTTATTTAGGCAGGTTAAATCCATTGAGTCTCGAGGACTCATTTACAAGAGAGACCTGTTTTCAACAAAGAATGATGACAACAGCGACAACAATAGACAATCATAAGAGAGGCATACAAATTTTTTTTTAAGAAGTTTAAAAAAAGATGTCGAAAAGATCATTTTAAGATCATTATTCATCATAACACAAACAGCACTTGTGAAACTTACTAATGACATGGCCTCAGGCAATGGGCTTGTGACTATAAAGATCCTGTTAGACCTCAGTGCTGCAATTGATGCAGTTGATCACAACATTCTACTACAGAGCTTGTATGCAATACTGGAATTACAGGAACAGCTCTAAAATGGTTTAAGTCATTTATGTGATATATTCCAGTTTGTAAATGTAAATAATGAATCTTCTTCATACATCAAAGTTAGTCATGGAGTTCCTCAGGGTTCAGTGCTTGGAACAATACGCTTTACTTTATATATGCTTCCAATAGGTAAAGTTATTAAACAACGTGGTATAAAATTTAATTCTTATGTGGATGATACTCAGTTTTATTTGTTAATGAAATCTGATGAGTCCAATCAGTTACCGGTACTTAGATTACAAGCGTATCTTCAAGAAATTAAAACCTGAATGATCCTCAATTTTCTGTTTTTAAACTCAAACAATAGAGGTTGTGGTTTTTGGACCTGAGCATTTTAGGAATAAACTTTGCAGCCTTTCACTTCCTCTGGATGACATTAATTTGGCCTCCAGTTCTGATGTTAAAAGCTTTGCTGTCATTTTTGATCAGGACATGTCTTTAAACCTTCATATTGAAAACGTTACCAGAACTGTTTCCTCCACCTGCATAATATCACTAAAATTAGAAATATCGTGTCCAAAAATTCTGCAGAAAAACTGGTCCATACATTTATCATGTATAGGCTGGACTATTGCAGTTGTTATCTGGGTCCAAATGTCTGTGGTAAAACTCACCCAAGTGCTATTGGCTATTAGCTTCTTAATGAGGTTGGTAATGACGGCTTGTAACTGTGGTAAGGCTACGTCGGAAAAATATCTCTGACTGGGGAAGATGTAGCGAGGCTCAACGTAGTCCAAAAACCTTCCGAATCTGATATTCTCAACGAAAATAAAACTTCCACACCGCTGACATTTTGACTACTTCCTCTCTGTTGATATTGGATCAGGTAGGCACATGCGACAGCATCACATTGTGCTGGCACTTCAGACATCCTTGTCACTGGGTTGTTATACAAAAACAGTGTCTTTTATATTGGTGAGTTATTTTGATGGAATAGCTGATGTCCTATATTTAATTGTAACGCTAATATCGGCTGATACCATTCCCATGCCGATAATATCCTGCATCCCTAACTGAGCATCTCTTAGTATGTCTTATATCCATCTGGAGGGCAACTCGCCAACAGCTATGAATTATGTCTGTGCATCTGACTGTGGCTAGCAATGAGGGAACGCCTGCTGTCTACTGCTGTATAAGTCTGCAGATTTGAGGCTCATATCTGTGACATGTTCCATGCATATGCATTTATGTATCTGTGTATGTAATTTGTCTTGAATGGGTCATTGCAAGTTACAAAGCTGGTTAAAAATCTTCTGCCATTGAGTGTGGTTTTTTTGGATTAACAACGTTAGTGAGCAAGATTTTCTCTAACAGGTTCCTAATGGGACAGAGCGGGTGCAGAACATAGGTCTGTACAGGAAGTCACCTGTCCATCACTGACCTGTTTCTCATGTTCTCTGTGTTGTTTTCAGGTTACGTTGAAGCTGTGGTTTTTCCAGCAGGAGCACAGAGGATCAAAGTGGTGGAGGACAAACCTTCACAGAGTTTTCTGGGTAAAGATACACATCTCTAACAATAGATCGCAGGTAACGTTCCGACATCTGCATCATGTTTCTCTGAATGGACATTTATGTCATTTACTTTCTCTTTGCTTCTGTGAACATGTTCTTCATTTCTGGGTGAAATCAGCTCCTTTTTGTTGTTACGTTTCATTCAAATATTTTAGATTGTTTCCAGCAGTGACAAAGTACCGGTATAAATACCAAACTGAAGAGGAGATGGAGGCATACCTTAACCCAAATGACTAAGTCAAAACATGGCTTTTGTTCTTGTTTATTATTTTATTTTATTATTTTATTTTGTTCAGATTTAGACCATGTTAATGGTTTGGTGTAAGTAGACCCTTTCTGCATTTTACCACCTGTTAGAAGATATATTTAATCTGAAACCGTCTTTGTCAACAATGCAGATAGGAGCTGAGTGAATAACTGCATTTTAACAGTCATATAAAAGGCTGGTTAGGCAGCATAAAAACAAAGAATCTGGAGAGAAGGACAGGTTGGATCTAAAGAAATCAAAAATGTTCAATACAAAACAAGTGGACTTTATTTGTAACAGAAGACGTTTCGCTCTTCATCCGAGGGATCTAAAGGTGAGCTGGGAGGGGTGACACTGGGCTGATAAGCAGATGGAAGGCAGGTGCGCAGAGCTGAGAGAACCAATGACTGAGAACTGAGAATCCTAAGAGAATCAGTAATGAGGAAATAACAATAATTATTATTAATCTTTGTTTAACCAGGCAAATCCCACTGACATCACAGACCTCTGTTTTAAGTCGTCCTTGCCTGAAGGCAGACAAACATGCAGGTTTTTGGACTGTGATAGGAAACCGAAATGATAGGGGAAAAAAACAATGAGGAGAACATGTAAACTTCACACAGAAAGACCGCAGATCCAAACTGGGGATTGAACCCAGGACCTTCTCGTTTTGAGACAACAGTACTAACCACCAATCTACTGTGCTGTCTGATGATGAACATGTGACAAAATAAACTAAACTCAATCTCTTTGAATGTGAAAAATCAGGAAAACTAAACTCTCAAAACTGGATAAAACAAAATCCAGGATGATCTTCTCCCACTGTTTCTTTTTGTCTTTGGTTCTGCAGATTTTACGACTTTCAAATATAATAAAAAACCTTAAATGGACCAATACAGTGGTTTTTCTATTTAAAATTAGCAAACTTTTGGAGAGGGAGCTCTAGGTAGCTGAGATAAACTCCACAGCCAACAATATGCAAAATGGGAAATCCCTTGACCAGATGGCTTCCCATCTGAGTTTTTAAATACATTTTCATGTCTACTCTCAACCTTATTAAGGTCTGCGTTTAAGGAGTCACTTGCTGCACAGACATTGCCACTGTCCATGCATCAAGCTGTAATCTCACTGATACCTAAGAAAGATAAAGACCCTCTAAATTGTGGCTCATATAGACCTATCTCGCTTTTAAATACCGATGTAAAAATCCTTGCAAAAGTCCTAGCAAAACAACTTGAGTGGGTGGTCCCCACAGTCGTCTCGCCTGACCAGACGGAGTTTGTTAAAAACTGTCAGGCTTTCTTTAATGTTAGGTACTGTAGCTGCTTGGTATGCTGTACACTCCTAGTCCACAGTAACACACCTGCGACAAAATCATTCTTAAATTAGACACAGAGAAATCATTTGACCGGGTGGAGTGGGACTATCTCTTTGAGACTAAAGTTATTTAAATTTGATCCCAAATTCATGTCATGGGTGAGGCTGATATATACCTCCCCAATGACAGCAGTCTGCACTAACTGTAGCATATCTTCCTATTTCAAACTGCAACAAGGTAAGAGACGGGGGATGCCCGCTTTCACCACTTCTATTTGTGTTAGCGATAGAACCACTAACTGTAGTTTTACGGCAGAACTCCATCATTAAGGGGATAAATCCACTAGGTACAGAACACAAAAGTTTATTTATATGTGGACGACATGCTTTTATATATATCAGACCCTCTTTCCAGCATTTCTGAATTACTTACTTTACTTGAAAAATTTGGAAAAATATCTGGCTATAAGGTTAACCTTCAAAAGAGTGAGTTGATGCCTGTGACCTCTATAGAAAAGAAAATCTTGGACACCGTACCTTTTAAAATTTGTTTTTAAAAAAATACCTTGGGATTTGGATAACTTGAAATCATAAGAACCTCTATAAAACTAATTATCTACCTCTCATGGCTAATCTTAAGTAGAACATTGCTAGATGGCAATCCCTGACTCACACTCTAGGGGGAAGAATAAACTCTGTAAAACTGAATATCCTACCTAAATTTCTATACCTGTTTCAGAATCTGCCAATCTTCCTTACTAAATCATTCGTTACCAATCTGAACAACCAGATATCAGCATTTATTTGTAATAAAAAGCATCCACGGATTGCCAAAAGGGTCTTACATCTGCCCGGCAGACTGAAGGCATGTCGCTTCCTAACTTCATACACTATTATTGGGCAGCTAATGTTAGAGCTCTTCTTTTCTGGTTGGGTACGGATGCCCCTTCTCCCAGTTGGGTGGCCTTGGAAAGGACCTCATTTAGATCCAGCTCCCTATCTGCATTACTCTGCTGTTGGCTGCCTTTTATACAATCAATATCAACCCAACCTTCTAACCAAATTGTGATCTGGCCAGTTAAGATTTGGAATCAGTTCAGGAGAGCATTTAACTCCACAGAGTTACTGTTTTTGGCACCAGTGTCAAATAATCATATGTTTACTCCCTCAGCTGATGCAGCTTTGGACACCTGGGTCTTGAGGGGAGTGCATTCACTGTGTGATCTCGATGTTGATGGTAGATTTGCCTCTTTTAAGCAGCTGGTACAGAAGTTTAATATTCACAAGTCACAGTTTTTAAGATCTCTGCCGCTGATACATTTTGTGGGATCTAACTCTGATTGTTTTCCTTTGTACTCCTCTCTAAACATTTTGTGGCTAAGATTTTGGAACGTGGATCAGATACCAAGGGGGCCTTAGCAAGATTTATACAATGTTCAGTTCATACCATGAGTCCAGTTTGGATTCCCTTAAACTGAAATGGGAAACAGACTTGGAAGAATCCATATCAGACGTAACCTGGAGAAAGATCTTTAAGAACATTTACTCATCTTCAGTCTGTCAGAGACATTCTGTAATTCAATTCAAGGTAGTGCACCAGCTGCACTGGTCCAAAGACAAGCTGTCCAAGATCAAAACTGACCTGGACCCTGCATGTAACTGTTGTAAACAAACTCCAGCTACACTCCTGTATACATTGTGGACATGTCCCAACTGCAGACCTTTTGGCAATCTATTTTTGACACCTTCTCTTGAATATGTGGAAAAAAATGTGCATTCGTCACCATTCATCTCAATGTTTGGGGTGGTCCCTGTGGATACGTCTTTCAACAAGAATGAAAAGGATGTGATTGCTTTTGGCTCTTTTGGTCAGAAGATTGGTTCTGTGCAACTGGAAGGACCCACACCCCCCAGCATACTGTACGTTCATTGGATAAGAGATGTGATGCATCATATTCATTTAGTATTAGATATACCCTGAAGGGTTCTGTAAAAAGATTTTGGTATACTTGGCAGCCTTTTGTATTGTACGTGGAAAGCATGTCAATGCCTGTTTAATTTGTTTTGTGTATGTTTGACTGTTCTGGTGTCGGAGGGGAAGTGAAGGGAGGGGAGAGGAGGGATGGGAGTGGGGTTTGTTCTTTGTATTTTTTATTTATTTATTTATTTATTTGGGTCTGTTTGTTAAAAGTTAAAATCAAAAATCAATCAAAAAAACTTTGATTAAAAAAATTAACAAATCTAGTTTTAGAAAATGCAAACTGCATTCTCAGAAAAAAATTTCATTTAGCTTTTTAACCAAAATTAGTTTAGATAATTAGTATTGGTAACTTAACATACTGATGTTTGTGCCAAATGTCTGAATGAGATGAAGGTTTGAATTCTGGTGATCAATTAATCTGTAGTCTCGGACGTTTATTCATAAAAGAATTTTAAAACCTCTGAGCTCTGTCTTTACTCAGGAGTCTCTCTGCTCATTCAGTGTTCAGTTTGTCAGCATGCTTCTTTTTTTTTCTTTTTTTCACATAAAGTTGTGAATATTTGGTTTTCCTTTAAATGACACCTTTAATGACTCAGTTCCTCTGGGCTCAGAAGAATATGTGACTGTTGAATAAAAGAAATAAACCATGTGAGACAAAATTTACTAAAATAATCAGATTTTCTGACTTACTTTTGTTTCCTTCCAGCACTAAAGGACTCCAGCAGGAGGTCGATCAACGGGAACTGGAAAATCGAACTTCCAGGAGACTTCCAGTTGGCCGGGACCACAGTGCGCTATGTCAGACAGGGTCTGTGGGAGAAGATTTCTGCTAAAGGACCCACTAAGACCCCCTTACACCTGATGGTAAATACATCAGTCAGGTCAGATCAACTGTTTAGGGAAATTAGCTCAACTGAGCACTAAACAGCATTTCAACATTGGGTCTAACCATACGTGTATTTGAGTTTTGATCATTACAGCTTATTTTACATATCATGCTGACTTTTGGTTAGAAATTAGTGAATATTTTGGTAAATTTCTATTTAATTTTAAAGAGGTGTAATATTTACCGATTGCAAGTGATCCAGTAGAGCAGTACTGGCAAAAAAAATCCAAAGCACAAAGATCCAGTAGTGGCAAAAAGACAGGGACAAGTGAACGAAAACTACAGACTATTCAAAGTTTAAATACAAATGATTTAGTATTTAATTCATCTGTTCGGGAAAGTGATGGCAAGTGGGGGGGAAAAAAACTTCTCTGTAGCCTGATTGTCCTGATCCTCAATTGGTTAAAGCACAGATTTGAGGGAAGGCACTGGAATAGATGGCATCCAGGGTGTGAGGGATCAGAAATAACTTTCTCCGCATGCCTCCTGGTTCTGGACCTGTGCAGATCCGATGGTATGAGCAGCTCAACAGCAGTGATCTTCTCCATAGACCTGATGATATGCTGCAATCTGTGAATATCCTGTTTGGTGACTGAACTGCCCCACGCCGTGATAGACATAGTGATGCCGGACTCAATAATAGCTGTGTAAAACTGCAACGTCAGCTCCTTGGGCTGGTTGAACTTCCTTAGCTGATGCAGTAAGTGTGTCCTCTGCTGTGCTCGTATGACTTTGGAGCTGGTATTGTGGTTGCACTTCAGGTCTTGATGATTGTTGTGCCTAGATACCTAAGGACTTCAGTCATCACTGTTCTTTCAAAAATAGTGAGTCTGGAAGTGCTAGGGGGCTTCTCCTAATGTCCACTATCATCTCCACTGTTTTAGCTGATGTGTTCAGCTCAAGTTTGTTGTGGCTGCTCTAAAGAACAACCTGACTGACCACTCATCTGTAAGCAGACTCCTCACCATCATGGATGAGGCCAGTGATGGTAGTGTCATCTTTAAACTTCATGGTTTTGACAGAGACGTCCTTGGAGGTGTAGTCATTAGTATACAAGGAGAAAAGCAGTGGAAAGAGTACACAACCCTGTGGAACACCTGTACTGTACACTGTAAGTGTGTTCCTTGCCTTATTATAAAGCACTCAAGCTCCACTCCTGTATGCCACCTCCTTGGACTGGTGCAACTGGTTCAGTTTGGCAGTAAACTAGGGCTTGTCGTTGTAGTTAATGTGAGTCCAGGTGGGAGCACACATGTCTTCATAGAAGCCTATACGAGATGTCACAGTGTCCGTGTATTCATCCAAGTCTCTTGTAGCTTCATCAAACACACGTTTGTCAGTTTCATACAGTCCTGGAGCCTCTCTTTGGCTTTGTTAGTCCACCTCTTCACAGTACTGGCCACAGGCTTGGCACACTTGAGCTTCTGTCTGTAAGTCAGGAGAAGATGTACTAGACTGTGGTGAAAGAGGCGCAGGGCAGCACAGGGGACAGAACGACACATGCCCTTTAACCTAGTGAAGCAGTGATCTAATAAATTACTTCCCCCTGGTTGAGCAGATAACATGCTGTCTGTATTTGGGCAGTTTGTTAGAGTTTAACTCTGCTGAAGTCTCCCAGAATTGTGAAAACGGAGTCTGTGTTTGTGATCCGCACTCATGTGATCTGCTCTGTGAGAACATGCAGTACCTCATGTGCACAGGTGTGTGGCGGGGTGTAGACTCTCACAAGCACAACAGATGAGACTTCCCTCGAGCAATAAAATGGTTAGTAGTTAATAAAAAATACTCCAGATTGGGACTATAGGTTTTTGTTAACACTGTGCATGATGTAAAAACAGATACCTCCTCTTTTTTTCTTTAATGGAAGCCAGGGATCTGGAGCATGCTGTCCAAGATGGGATCATTGAGCGAGGGCTCAGTGAAGCACAGAACAGTAGAGCGAGAGAAGTATTTCAAACTGCTGGTTAGCAGTGAAAGGTTGTCCATTTTTGTTACTTATGGAGCAACCCTTTGCCAAAAAGATGCTCGGTATCGGTCTGTGTAGTCCACACTAGTGTAACAAGCACTCTTCCCCCATCTGCATGTCTGCCTGCATCTGTGTCTGCTGAGGACAGCAGCTGCTCTGCTCACTATGATGTCCAAAAACCTGTTGGAGAACAAAGAATCAGGAGTAATGCCTGATTGCATAAGCTGTCCAATATTCAGCAGATCTTCTGTGCTGTATGTGAAAGTATTTGGTTCAAATATAGCAAAGCAAACAAAGAAAAACTAAACTAACACTACAGAGCTCCTAACCAGTGTCACCGTCTGCGGCAGCATCTTGGATCGCGTCTCATGGGAGCTCTTGTCTGGATACCATTGGGGCCAGGAGCTGGAAGACAGTTGGAGGACATGGGTAGATGAAGACTGGAGAACCTTGCCAGCTACAATGTTAGACTTTTTATTGTAGTGCCCTCTGCAAAGCTTAAAGAGCACAATCTCTGATGGCTAGCTTGGATGGCACATGTGGTTGACCTGGTAGTTTGACGGCTCAGCTCTTGAGGGGTAACTGGACTAATAAAGTCTGCTGAGTCCTGGAGACGATGAGGAGCCTGACCAGACAAAGTCAACCTTTCTGAAAGATGGGAGTATTGTGGCTAGATGAGTTCCACTGGAAGGCATATTCCTATTCTCCTTGTCCACCATAAAATGAGATTGGTAAGATCTCAGGTTCAGGGCTATACTGTCTCTGCTGATGGCCATGTTTGGATGTTTCCATTGAAGCCCGCCCTACCGTATGATGGGCAGCTTATTTTTCTCCTCCTCTCGCTTCCACTGAGCAGTTTTGTCTTCTTCTCTGGCTAAGTATGCAAATATATTGAAACCCTACAAAATGTATTTTGAATGCAACACATTCTGTCCCAGTTGATAGTAGGTCAGAACCCAGAATGCAGAATGTCATGAGGAAGCTAAAATCTAAACTTAATTTATTATAATAACAAACAGACTGATGTGGCAGCACAACTTACAGTATATCCACTCGAGGGGCATGAGGAGAATAAACACAAAGAGCATGTAGGATACCACTTGTGACATGAAAACCAAAAATGCACTGCTGATGAGTAGTGACACAAAGGCTGAATAAATAGGACAGAGGTAAAGTGGGAGACACCTGGGGATAGGTGAGAGTGGTGAACTGACTGAGATGGCTGAGGGTGAATGAGAAATGTCAAAGGGAAGCTAAACAGGAAATATCACAAGTAAGAAAATACTGTACACATAAGAATACCAAAACAAATGACAAAGTACAATGACAGACAGGTCAAGATCTAAAATAAGGAAGGAACAAAACTGAATTAAAAGAACACAAAGTAAAAAGTACAGTAGTCCAAGATGCAGATTAAAAAAAAAAACCTGAACAAATATTACCAAAAAGGAAACTAGACTTAATCTGAAACATAAAGAATTCTCCAAAGTACAGATCATGATATTAATGAAGCTGTTAAATTGGGCGTTGGTTGATCAGCCTTCTGGCGAAGATTTAACACATTCATTAAACCATCAGTACCTCACGCGCAGCATCTCTACATCTCACTAATCCCAGGTGCTGATGACAATAGAAACTGACTGAAACTGAGGAGTTACCAGTTATTCAGCAGAACAAAAGCTCCGCTCCTGGTCAACATTCAGCCCAAGACAGGAAGCAACCATCCACTGTTTCTAGCCAACAACTTCTGAAAGGTGCACTCAAGACCTTTTTTTATACTTCCAGGTTTGATTGTGGCATTTTGTGAATGGCTGAGGTTGTGAATGAGGCTCAAGGGAGGTGGCATTCCTACAGATTTTAGCCTTACTGACTACTTACTGATTGTAAAAATTGCTGTTTACTTCTGAACAATAAACTAATCCAGAACTGTGATTGGCCCACTTCTCCTTTCTTATTTCTATATTTCTTCAGAAGTTAGCTGTTAGACTTTAGCTCCTCTAAGTCACAAGGTGTCGGAAACTGTTAACATGCTGAGAGGCAAAGAGTGTAGCTTCTGTACATACTGAAATCCAAATGTTTGACAATTTTTTTTCTAACGTAGATGCAGATTTTCAGTCATTCAGGACACCGTTAATCTAAAACATTTAAAAGAACAAACTGAACTTCTGTTCTGTAGATGAAGATGTTTTGATCCAAATCAAGGAGCAAGCTTTAACAATCAATTGATAATAAACTGATAACCAGTTAATAACAAACTGATGACCAATTGATAAAGCTCTCTCGATGGAAATAGAAATTCAGAAAAAAAACTCTAATTTGTTTGTTAAACTTTTGGATTTGTTTCAAACGCTTCTTCAAAAATTCCAGTATTTTTGAAACTTTGAAAATAATTAGTATTTTCAAGAATGTGAGGTAGTTGTACAGACAATTTACTGTCATGTCAGCACTGTTGTGTTGTCCTCCCAGGTCCTGCTCTTCTATGACCAGAGCTATAGAATCCATTATGAATACACCATGTCTCTGAACACGACTCAGCTGAGCAGCAGTCCAACACCCAGCAAACCCGATTTTCTTTATATCTGGGCACACAACAACTGGCAGGACTGTTCTGCACCATGTGGACGAGGTAAGAAACTCATAAACTGTGAGGGGCTCAGTCTTGTGGCGGCCAAACCTGTGTATGTGTTTATGTAGGAGATGGGCCATTAAAGAGACCCTCCTTTTAATATTTTTAAGAGACTTAGAGTTTAGGTATGGGGGTTGGGGGTGGTTTCAGGGCTTCAATGCCTTCAGAGAAGTCCTAAGAATTCAGCACATACGAACTGTTAGATTTAGAATTAAAATTAAAAAAAAATTAAAAATAGATATACTGTATATACAGTATATATCTACTGTATATATA
>JARVGQ010000759.1:13745371-13768813 GCA_031762355.1 Hypsolebias martinsi | reverse complement strand
ATAGATAGATAGATAGATAGATAGATAGATAGATAGATAGATAGATAGATAGATAGATAGATAGATAGATAGAGTTTTATTTTATGGCTTCTTGTGCATGTTTAGACCTTCCAACAACAATTAATGTGGAAAGGTTTAAAGAATAATAAATATTATAGGCCTTTGCACAACCTTTGCTGACTGGGCCCAATTAACACCATCAATCAGGAAACTCCTCCATGTTAACGTGTGATTGTGTAAAAAGAGTTAAAGATGTGAATACACCAGTTCAGTCATGGAAAATCTAACTTTCAGTGACCCATTTGAACTCTGAATGATGGTTCTGCTGTCAAATCTTAGTTGGAGATCCTGTGTCAACAAAACTAAATCCTACTGATGTCTAAAGGAATATTTTTCACAGTTTTATTGTGATTTTTGTCTTTGTCGTGTGATATTTTGTCATCCAGCGTAAGAGTTCATGCTTCCTGATCCAGACGCCTGTGTCACTGTAATATTATTTGGGCTATTTCCGCATCCGTGAGAGGAAAAGAAAGATTAATAATGGGACAGAAACAGACGCGTAATGAGAAAAATAACAATATAAGTGCTTGCTGTTTACACAAAACAGTCTATCAAAAGATTTAATTGTAAAATGTGACTGATTAAAGAGAAAATAATTTACAAAGCACCCTATGGTGCTGTAGGAGCAGCTGCCTGTCTTTAGATGTTGTTGGCCAATCACTGATCAGGCTAAAGCTGGAAACCCAAACATTGAAGATAAACAGGATGTAACACCAAGGCTGAACTCTGAATTAGTAAAATGAAAAAATAAAAAAAAACATGCTGAGGTGGAAGAGGAGACTGAAAGCTCCACATTACATGTTCAACGTAGACTAGGCCTTTATTCAGTCTTCCAGTTGTGTTTCGTGACCAACCTTTTATAAAACCTAAAACACTGCATGTTTTCTGACATTAACTGAAAAGCCTGGCTCTTTTATTCCTGCCGTCTGTTTGTCTGATTAGATTCAGGAGTGCCTGAACCCCAACAGCCTGGAGTACTGGATGGAGGACGTCTACACGCCAGGTTATGACACGCTGCTCAACAAGAAGGACGCAGAGTTCAGGAGGGCTAAAGTCTGTAAAATTGGAGCTCTGATTGTAGCTGCAACCTGTACTGTGATCCTGGTCATTGTTGTTCCAATCTGCACGATGAACTCATGAAGGGACTCGGACCTGCGCACGTCTTTGCTCTGTCTCGGTTCAGGAAACGCGTTTAAGGACACAACAGTAGGTTGGGTGCATTAGAACTTCTGCTTTGAGTTATTGTAGCATTTATTTATTCTTTTGACCTTTCTTATCAATGTAATATTTGATTAGGTTAGTCACTAAGTGTGTTAAATATGTATATAGACAGTAAATTTATTAATGGAGAAAACTTTTAAGGCAGTTGTTTATAAAAAGTTGTGATGTCAATGATTTATCAGCTGTATTGGATCAGAACTAGTTGAAAACTGACTCATCAGTACAAAGAAGCACTTTCAGTAATGTGTGCTACACATTCTTAGACACTTTAGTTGAAAAAGAGATAAATGTAGAGAGAATGCAGATAAATTGCAACGGTTTATTCTTACTGAATGTATTATGAATGTAAGCCTGCTCACGACTTGAGAATTATCTTGAATGTTCCTGATTGTGCTTCCTTTTTCTGCAAAAAAAACAAACTATAAAAACAAAGCTGCTCTTCGAGTATTTTAGTTTCCTGGTTTACCATTGAAGTTCTGTATTACTGGTCAGGCTCTCTGAACTGGATGTAGAAGACATGGATAGCCTGAGTTGAGCAGCTATAACCACACTGCTCAAACAGAACAGAAAAACAGTCCTTGAAGCGACATCAGTTAACTTTACATGTGTAGCACTCACTTCTACATTAGCAGCTCGGTTTGTTTTACAGAACTGCAAATGTAAAAGCACAAACACACGTCAACCTGCTGAACCATGTCAGTTCCCACTCTGATCCATATTCCATGTAGTCCCCCTGATCTGTACACCAGTCAGTCCCTTGACATATATGCCAGGTAGAGTCCCCTGACCCCTACACCAGTCAATCCACTGACCCATATACCAGTTAGTCCCGTGAGCCATATACTATTTACCCCCCTGACCCAGTGGTTCCCTACCCTGGTCCTTGAGGAACCTAGTCCTGCATGTTTTAGTCATTTCCCTGCTTTGACACACCTGATTTGAATGAATGGGTGCTTAATAGGCTTTGGCTGAACTTGAGGAAATAATAAAATCACTGAATCAGGTGTGTTGGAGCAGGGAAATAACTAAAACATGCAGGATGGCGTTCCTCAAGGACCATGGTTGGGAACCCTTTAGAGTTTTGTTTTATTAGACAGTAAACTGTGTTTGTTTCTCACCAAAAGTGGAGGGTCTTATCACCTAATAAAGAAGGGAAGTTTCAAGTGAAGTTGGCTTACATGGAAAGTAAAGAAGGTGTTTCTTTTACATGAAGTGCAGGGAAATCATACATCTGGGTGTACGGTCGGTTGACCATCTCTAGGGAGCATGTAATGTACATGACAAGTGGGAGATGAACAAGCCTTTTTATATAAAATGAGGATAAAATAGTTTGGGGGAAGTCTGTCAGGTTGTTGATGCTGTTCGTGACTGACCAACATTTCTGACGCTCTTCAATAAACGCTGATATTGTGCCGTCATTCAGAGACAGTGCCATCTGTTCCGTTTTTTTAACTCATTGATTGATGTTTGATCAGCATTATGAAATAAATAAGCTATTGTGAAAAACACAATTGTGAAATAAGTAAGCCATGAAAAACACAATTACGAAATAAAAGAATAAAAATGAAACATTTTCTTATTTCATTATTTATTAAATTTTGAGTATTTTACATTTTGGCGCTCCAACGTGCGTTTTGAGTTTTTGGGGAACCAAGTGTTGCATCCCTGTCCTGACATGGAACCGAGAAGCTCAGGGCCTACACAGGTAGTTCCCTGACTCATCTGTCAGCACTTTGATCTGTAGTTCAGGTTGTCCACTGATTTGTTGAGATACCACCGGTCCCGATCTTTAAGGAAGCCATATACCACCAAGACCAAGAGTGGTAAACTGAGTTTAACTTACCGGTACTGTTAAACCACCAGAATGTTACACCAACCCACCTAACCAGCAGAAACCTAAAGTCCTGAAAATGTTACAGTATAAGTTTTAAAAACAATAATGAAAGCCTAGCATTCCTTGAAGGGATGCAGATCACTCACTGCTTTTTATACCAGAGTTTTTAAACTAAAATCCTCATGTTGAAATGAGGAGTTTCAGAGAAACGGAGATGTTTATTTTCTAAATGTCCCAGTGGCTTTCAAACCCCAGAAGACACTATGGCAAAGACTTCATCCCAAAGATCCAGTCAGTGTCAGGACTGTGATCAGTTCCACATCAGAGAAGCTAAACAGCCACTGGCCAAAAGGATGGCCCAGGAACATCATCAGGTCATAAGTCACTCTTTCAGGGATGAAGATGTTCATATCCTTGATAGAGAGGAACGATGGTTTGAGAGAGGAGTGAAAGAAGCCGTGTCCAACTGTTCCCCTGTTACAACGCTGTTGTTGCATCACTCAGTCCTCTGTGAAGCGGCCATCAGGGCACTAATGACCAGTTAGGCTGATGGTTCTCCTGTTGCATGTGAACAAATAGTTCTGGCTTTCACAGCCAACTGGTTGATCCACTATGAGAAGGTGCTGCTTGGAAGACTGAGCTTGTTGTGGCTCCTCAGACTGAAGGAGTCTTTTGGATGAAAGATGAAATGTTTCAACAAGAGGAATCTGTCCAGAAGACCTGACTTAACCTGGTTAGATTTATCTAGCTGGATTATTTAGCATGCATCAGGATGTTTTGAAAAAGGTTGGCCGAGGAGAGGGTGGGCTACAGGAACCATCTGAGCACCATCAAACTGGTTGATCCACTATGTGATAGCGCTGTTTATAAGACTTGAGTTTGTTGTGGCTCCTCAGGCCGATGAAGTATTTTGGATGAAACACGGATCGATTCAACAAAAAGAAACAATCCAGAGGACAAGAAAGTTAATGCTCAATAATCCAGGTACCAAATCCAATAATTCTCAGTCGGGTCATCTGGAGGGTGAAACGTTTCTATAAAAAAGAAACTGTCCAGATGACCTGACTTAACTTAGTTTTTTTTTTTTTTTTTTTTCTGGATTACTGAGCATGAATCAGGATATGTTCTCAGATGAAGAATGGGGGTTTACCTCACTTCTTTTTCAAGTTCTGCAGCTCACGAGACAAACTGGACGAGCAGAGTATGCCATAACCCCACTTGTCTTCAGGACAGGGGACAACAAAATAGAACAGATTAAAAGACAGAAGAAACTCAGAATTAGCTCTGAAGCTCGAGGAGCTGCAGACTCTTCTCTGGTTGATTGTTGTTCTGGTCCCCCCCCATCCCTTCTTGTGTTTGTGACCTTTCCAGTTAATGAAGTCTCCATGTGAGCCTGCTGGACCAGCAGTGTTCCCTTGTAGTTAATGATCCACACTCAGTTTAATGTCCTCTTAACATTTTCATAACCTGAAGGAACCAAATCTGCCCCTGACCTCCAGAATCTGATCAGTCGTGTTTGACCTTTAGTCACAAATACCTTCAAGAAGTTCAGAGGAAGAGACGTTAGCCTTATTGTTCTGGACTTCAGCTCATGTCTTCTGGGTCTAAGGGGTGGATGGTACTGGTGGGGTCCAGAGTGGGTCCTACTGATGATCTGCACCTGCTGCCTTTGCACATCGGACAGGCTGACTCACTTCCTTCTTTTAAAGATTCTCTTAAAACATTTTTTTTCTCCGTGGCTCTTACCTCTGGAAATGTTGGCTTTTATGTTTGTTTGTTTCTTTTTAACAGTTGTTTTTATAACAAATGTATTCTTTCAAATTTGATGTGCCTTTAATTCTGGTGCATTTTATTTTGTTGGTGTACAGCACTTTGGCCAACTTTTTTTTTTTCTAATAAAGTTAATGATATTGTATTAACTCAAAACTCTAAACTCATAATTAACTCAGGAGTTACCACGGTAACGGGTTCATTTTGGTTAAACAGATTATTTTCATTAAGTAATTACCTAAAAACACAATCAGAAGTTGAGTTTTGTTTGTACTGCAGGAAGTCAGACAACATGGACGACACAAAGGCCAGCTGACCCTAATCCTGGTCTTGGGTCTGTGCTGCACCCCTGGGCGAGCTACTAGTCCTCATACAGGACCTCGTCTATGAGGACATCGTGTTCATGAACAGGGACTTGTGTGCAGAGCTGCTGTCTGAAGGCCAGGCCAATGGTGTACGGTTTTCCTTTAGGATGTCTGCTGCAGCGCTCCAAGTAGGTGTCGTAGAACCCTTTCCCTCGTCCGAGACGTCTTCCAGACAGGTCAAAGCCCAGACCCGGCATCAAGATCAGGTCCAGACCTCCTGGACAGGAAGAAAAACATGGCGTTGTGTTATTATACAATTAATGAGCATGAATCAGGATATTTTGAGCCACTTTGGCCATGACTGCCTCAAACGAGACAGCGGGGGAGAGGGCGGACTCCAGAAACTATCTGAGTACCATCAAACTGGTTGACCCACTATGTGAAGGTGCTGTTTAAAAGACTGAGTTTGTTGTGGCTCCTCGGACTGATGACCTCTTCTGGATGAAAGACGAAACGTTTCAACAAAAAGAACCCGTCCAGAGGACCTGACTTAACTTTGTTGGATTTTTCTACCTGGATTACTGAGCATGAATCAGGACAGTTAATTACTAATGATTAACAACTAATACCAGTAAATAACCAGTTATTAACAACCAATACAGTTAATAACCAGTTATTAACAATTAATACCAGTTAATAACCAGTTTTTAATAGTTGTTCCTCAGAAACTCTGTCCAACAAGACTTCATTATTAATCAGTGAACTCTGTCCCTCTGTTATTAAACACACTTTGTCCAGCAGGTAACTATTATTAACCAGTTATTATCAGTTATTAACTGGACATTGCCTGACAAGACACTTCAAACATTAAATAAGCCACATGGACCTGTCCACAAGCCCTGAAAGTCCATCCCTTCAAGTGTCCAGTCTCTGTGGACCCAAATTCAAAAAAGTATAAAAACTTTTAGAAGCTACAAATGGACAATAAAAACTCAATCCTACTGTTTTGGATCTAAATTTAGACTATTTGGTCAAAAGTTCTGTTTCCTTCCAGCCTTTAATAAAATTCTGGAACCACAGTCTGGAGCAGTCTATCAAACACTGTCCCCGTCCCCCTGATGGGTGCAGAGTTGCAGACCTGCAGACAGAGCTTCCTCTCTGCTCTCGTCGTCTCCTGCAGGCTGCCGGATGTTCCAGGACGTCAGCGGCAGCGTCTCCATGTCCTGCAGACTGTCCATCTTCAGCATGTCCATGTGGGTGCTGCTGCTCTCATATCTGGGAATGAAACAGCTTTTCCCACATAGGAACACGTCTTTAATGATGTCCTGAGTGGACACCTCGTCCTCCATGCTGAGAAACACGGCGATACGCTGAGCGGACACGTACTTCGGGTGTTTGAAGAGCTACGAGGAAACAAAAACCAAAGGTTTGGACTTTAACCCCCAACACTTTGTAGTCCGTTCTGAAAGCCAAAACATTTTTCAGACAAAGAAGAAATCAGCATCTGCAGTAAATAAACCTGTACTAGCTGAGGTTCTGTCAGGTTCTGTGAATGAATGGATCTGACCCAAGCCTCAGACCAGGGGTCTGCAACCTGCGGCTCCGGGGCCTCATGTGGCTCTTCAGTCCCTGGTCTGCAACTCTTTGAAGCTTCAACCAAAGCTAAGAAAATGTAACTTTATTGGGTTTTGTTCCCCCAACAGAAAAAGCTAGTTTTACTGCAAATGTTCAGATGATATTACGAAGACGAGGGTCAGACTGAGAGACTTCATTGATCTGATTTACAGCCTCATGGTGGGACTGGTCTCTCAAACCTTCAGGACATGTTGCTAACAGGAAATATGCTTAGTCAGTTTGATAAGAAATTTCTGATTACTTAAAGGCAATTAAAGTATATACAAACAATGATTTAACTTAAAAACTTACACCCAGCACACACACTTTTTGTCCCGCTCCCCTCAAGCAAGAGGTCGTGGAGCATTAAATGTGGAACCACTAGCCCGAGGAACAGCTTCTACCCTGAAGCTGTTATGAACATCTAACCAGAATAATCACTGTAAAAAAATCACTGTAATGCCACTTTAATTGGGAATATGTGCTCCTGATCTCATGCTGCTGATCTCAGGCTGCTGGTCTCATGCTGCTGTATTCATTCGTACTCATTTACACAGACTCATGTTCATGCTGCTGTTGTTCGATGTATTGTTTTGCACTATTAGTGTTTAGTATATTTCTTAGTTTATATATTTACTGTTTCTTTTCACAATTGATCATTTTTGCTGTTGTTGGGTGTAACTGGGACCCTGTGTACACAATTTTGTTCCACTTCATGTACATGTGATGCAACTGACAATAAAACCTACTTGAACTTTAAAAATTTAATAAGCCACAATTGCATATGTGACAAAATGGTTTAATATTTATCCACACTTTTAAGATTTATGCTTTATTACTTCAAAGTGGAATACTTAATTATTTTATCCCAAAATAAAAAGGAGGACTCACAAAAACTTGCTAAATTGGAAAGAAATTTATATTTTTCTTCTTTTTTTTAATAACATGAACCTGTTCTTTTCTTTTGTCCTAAAATGTTAAAATATCCATGAATAGTAAAACTGATCACATAATTTCCGTTTCGTAACGTCACCCCTACTGGTTGTAAAACCCCCTTGGCTCATGGGCCACCAGTTGATAACCATAGATGCTGCAGGTTTTGGAGCTCTGAACATTTTTGGGCAGCACGACAGCTCAGTGGTTAGCACTGTTGCCTCACAGCAAAAAGGTCCTGGGTTCAATCCCCAGTTGGACCTGGGGTCTTTCTGTGTGGAGTTTGCATGTTCTTCTCGTGTTTGCGTGTTTTTTTTTTTTTTTTCCAGGTACTCCAGTTTCCTCCCACAAACCAAAAACATGCATGTTAGGCTGCCTTCAGGCTCAGGCCTCCCTTGCAAAAGAGTGAGCTCAATGGGATTTGCCTGGTTAAATAACGGTTAATAAAATAATGTTTTGTTTGGTGAGCAAAGAGTAGAAATGGCTGTTTTGATCAAAAAGGTTGCAGACCTCTGGAGTTGAGTCTCATTCAGCAGAACTCTAATCCTAAAGGTCTCAGAGGAGCCGGACTTCAGTTCTGTATTTGAAGATCAGTGGTGGGCACTGCTAACCAAATCAATTCAATTCAGTTCAGTTTATTTATATAGCTCCAAGTCACAACAGAAGTCATCACAAAACACTAAACAGAAACATTCATGTTAATAACATTATTTATCTGAGGACTGCTTTGAATTTAACTCCCTGCAGACTCTCATCTTGAGCAAGCATGAAGGCGACTGTGGAAAGGAAAAACTCCCTCATGACAAAGAAACCTTTAGCAGAACCAGGCTCAGAACAAGCGGCCATCTTCTTCAACCAGCTGGGTTTGAGACAGGAGGATGGAGGAACGGATACACAATGGTAGGTCGAGAACCACATCTTAAAATATAAATGATATCAAATGCAAACTATTCAGGTGTAACTATTCACTTTTTTTAAATGTGGTCAATTAGTCCAGGATCTAAGCTTATGGCAGCATAACATGGCAACTCTAACTATATGATTTATCAAAAAGAAAAGTCTTACGCCTAGTCTTACAACTGAATGTGTTAAGAGAGGAACCTGTTACTAATACTGTACTAATAATTACTAATCGTTAATAATACTGTACGAATAATTACTAATCGTTAATAATACTGTACTAATAATTAATAATCGTTAATAATACTGTACTAATAATTTGAATTTGACACAAATCAAATTACCGTAATATCAATCTGTAAAACTAAATTCATGCATATCTAAACGCGACGTCTAGTTGATTTCTACACTGTGCTTTCGAGAAAAATTTCAAAGTTTACGAGTTGTCATTAAATGCACCATGAAACCGTGGCCGTAAAACTCTGTGTAAACGCGCAACACATTTTTTTTTTTTTTTTTTTTTTAAAGTGCAACAGTCAGTAGCGTCATTAGTACCGGTAGTACAGCGACCCCCCAACGTCGTTACGGCAGTGAGTGAACCGAGGAACTCAGAACATAGACCAGAACAATACGAAGAACGTCGTGTGTGTGTGAAGTTAGTAAGGTTCCGGTTCTCACCTTGTGCGAAAGCAGAAGAGACTGTCTCCGTTTCTCCTCCGGACTCAGAACTGAGACCCTCCGCTTTACTTCACTCCTCAGAGCTTTTTTGGCGGCTCTCAGCGCCGCCATCTTCCTGCTTCGGTCAGGTGACAGACAGGTCCACAGGGGAGGGGGGTTCTGTTCCGCTGCTGGCCGGTCCGGTCCACCAGGAGTTCTGGTAGCCTGGACCTTTCCGCTCCTCTGACTTCAAACGTTGAACTTTATCCAGCGCGTGTCAGCTCAGCTCCGATAGTGTCCGCCCCATTTCTAGACAGGTACAAGTCCCGGGGAGTTGAAGCGGTGCCGGTGCACCGGGGAGGAGAGAGAGAGAGAGAGTTTATAATCACGTGACAGCGGCAGGGTCTGCGTTCAGTCTGCCACTGATGTGTGCTCGTTTTACGTCACTGTTGAACATCCATGTAGAAAACGACGATATAAACTCAAGTCTCTGATTGGTCCTCACTGGTCTAAAAGAACCCCTCCCACCAGCATACTATTATATTCATTCTGTTCCTGAGAAATAACTATAAAATGCACATAAACTCGTCCGACATCATTATTTGCAGCCAGGTCGAACCTCGGCTAAAGGAAAAGGAACGAACTGGTTGAGAAAAAATAAAAACTGGTCAGAACACTGTCCAGAGGAACCAAGGTTCTGCAGTTTTGAGCAGGATTCAGATTAACGGTTCCTCTGGAGTTCTGCTGAGTCATGTTCAGGTCCAGAGGTCTGCAGCAGGGTGTCTCCTGTAGGTTCAGTGTGATTGGCTGAGCTGTGGGAGGCGGGTTGGTCTGGTCCAACATCTGGAGAAGTTTAACTGTCTTTCAGAAACTCTGAAGCTGAGAGGAACATCAGAAACTGGCACAAGATGTCTTTCATAAAAGTTGATCCAACGTCGGACTTCTCCTACCAGAACCTTCCTTATGGAGTCTTCTCCACCTCTGAGAACGTAAGTTCTGTTTGTTTTCTTTGTTTGTTTGTTTTCTGGCTCCAAGAAGAAGAAGAGAACATCTGGTAGAGTAAAGCCTAGATTTGGTTCTGTCTTTGAAGCAGACCATCCATCAACTTTACCCACTTCTTCCTTTACGGGTCACAGGGGTCACTGGTGACTATGGCAGGTCACAAGTCCATCCAGAACAAAAAAAAAGTTCCAGAGAAAACCAGGGTGATGAGAAGCAGCAGCAGTTAGCAGTGTCACCTCACAATTTGACTCAGACGTTCTGTCTGAGAGGACTTCGTTTTTGTGTTTCTGATTCAAGTCACTGCAAAACTTTGTTTTATCTGCTTCCAGCCCAAACACAGGATTGGTGTTGCTATTGGAGACCAGATCCTGGACCTGAGTGTGATCAAGTCTTTGTTTGGAGGGCCTGTGATGTCCACCCACCAGGACGTCTTCGATCAGGTGAGTGTCTCTAAATGTTAAAAGTGTTAAAAAAAAAAAAAAAAAAAAAAGCTGAGCCCAATTCACTAAAGTCTCAACACCGCCATCCCAAAATAAACAATGCCAGTGTTGCCAGATCTCGCGATAAAAACAAGCAACCAGCTCAATGAAAACAAGCACAAAACAAGCCCAACTGGCAACCCACCACATTAAACAGAGGCCATTTTTAAACAGTATAAACCTACCATTATTATGGCATTACACATAAACAACAGAAAAAAATATGCTAAACACTTTGAATAAAAAATAAATTTTGCATAATGTAATTTTTTTCAACATATTTTTAAAAACAAAACATCCTGACATCTGCATGTGAGTGGAGCCCCCTAGTGGTCAGCCACAGTATGAGTGTTTGGGGTGTGCACTTAGCCTATCACCTCGCCAACTTGGGCGGGAGCGATAAACAAGAAACAGGGGCGTAGAAGGGACAAACTACCAACTACCACTCAGCTTTTGCTTATTGTGCGGAGCTGAGAGATAATCAACTCGTTTCACTCGGAAAGAAAGTAAAGCCCAAATAAGCAACTTCACATTCAAAACAAGCCCCAAAATAAATAAATAAAAAAAAATATCTGCGACTCATAAGATTTGCAATCGACTTTAGAAAAAAAACAAGCTCAGAGTTGCTTATAATAAGTGGACTTGGCAACTATGCTGCCAGCCACGATGACAAGTAATATGTATGAGCGCCTTTGTCTTTAATCAGAATACAAAGACACTTTACACTGGGAGAACATCAACACTCTGGCACTACGGAGTTCAGAAAGCACTCGTAATGTCGTGACAAACTTTCTTTTTTTGGAGAACATGGGTTTAGTTTGCACCAACTCAGTCAAGTGCTGCTTCTCCTGAACTGTCCTTTCGCATTAAATTCAAAAGTATCGTTCTTTGATCCAAAGGGAATAGCTGTGGAATACTAATGTGATCTGTGCATACAGTATGACTACCTGACTAAAATGCAACTCCATCTGGACAAGGGAGGAGGGGAGGTGGGGGGAAAAAATCCCAAACAATGCTGTCAGTCTTTGACAAGTCATTTACTGCAATCCCTTGGTGCGTATCCTTGATATGCATATATGTAAACAAGCTCTGTGCACACAAGTATCTGCATAAAAACAAGTCAAGTAAACATACTTAAATGACGTTTTCTTTGTACGAACTCGCACTTTGACACACAAAAAAGTAAGTAACTTCTCCACGACTTCCTAAATCAAATCCCACAGATCGATGCTAAAAGCTTGGAAGATCCTGGCATCAAGTGCAAATCTCTGGAGAAGATTAGTTCAAGATGAAGGAGGAAACTGCTCGACACCCTCTGTTCATAATACGCTGGCCAATCCTCTCATTCCTTCCCTATAGTGTGAAAGTCACAATGACGGCAACGTATTACAGATGTTTCTCTGAAATATAAAATTTAAACCAGACAAGAAGCTGCTTTGGAAACTGAAAGTTGCCCCCCCCTCCACCCCCAGGGACAAAAAGAGACAACAGACATCTTATGAATATTTCAACATCTGATCTCCGTGGGAAACGGTGGACGGCGCAGCTCAGCGCGACGGTTTTCTTGAGCGGCGTTTCCTGTCAGAGATGCAAGCAGATTGAGATCATTCGTTCCAAAGGGCAAGCCAGGCACAAACACAGAAAAACAAAAGGGGGCTCCAATGTGTGCCACTGTCAAGAGCCCCCCCCCCCCCCCACCATCACCACTGTCCTTGTAAGAAAAAGAATCCCTGGATCCTCGTTAAACATGGCGGGTCTCATGAATGTTGAATGGCTATCTTAGCTGTGTTTACACTGACCTCGTTTATTTTGTTTCTGTCGCCGGAGATGACACGGGAGAGGAGCTTACACTTTCCTTCCTGAGACAATCGCGAGCATCGCATTACTGTGCTTACTGCTCAGGTCACAGACTGGGACGTTATCGAGATACAACAGAGGAGTCTGCTGTGAGCTGCAGTCTCCTAGCATTACCATGAATGCATGAAAATGCATTCGCTTTACCTGGAAAGCTAAAATACGGGAAGAGGACCGAGCGCAAGAATGTAAAATTCAAGTTTTTATTGTTTTGTATGCGATGTCTGCCTCAGACTGAGCCATCTTCATTCAAAGCAAATCAAAGAATTTACAGCACAAGTGTGCTTCATCACCATCATTCCAGCTACTTAGAGAAATGGCAAGCTTGCATACTGTCTTATGAAATTTTCATCGGTTGTGAAGGGGAGGAGAAAGATTCGCCACTCAATTTTTCATTATTCTGCTTGAACCAGACTATGCTAGCGTGACAAGAGAGAGAAAATTGGGTAGCCATACAAATCAGTTAGAAAATAAATTACTCAAGTGTCCCACTTTCTTTTTTTTTTTGGGACTGTAGAAAGAAACTATCTTCCAATATGAGTGATTCACCAGCTAATATCTATCAAAACAGCAGCAATGCTTTCTGCCTCAAGTTAATGAACGGATCTGAAAGTTTATAATAACATTCAAATATTCACAAAAAATAAGGGATTTATGGCGGATGATCCACTCCATTTCTCATCCTGAGGAAAGGAGCTCTCCTCTGTGGCTGAAGACATATTACTAACGCCTGTTTAACTCCTGTTCTAGGTCACCATGAGATAAACACACTTTTATTCAGTTTGGCCCGACCTCGGCCATTAGACAGTGGCAGTGGCCCATTCATGGTGTACACTCATGACCCCTGGGCCCAGTGATTAATTATAGCATGGGGCAGCGCCTCTCAATGGACACCAGCAGGGGTGTGGAGGGGGCTTGCGTGGGGACGGTATTCAGAGAGAAGGACAGTCCTTGTTGTAAGGGCAGATTGAATGCTGATACTGTGCCAAAATCGCAGGCTCCACTTCATGAAAGGGTCAGCTCCTCCAATTTAGAGCAACCGGAATCAAGTTGTTCTCTCTGTGGTATGAACCTGTTCTGACAGGTCCCTTATGGATCTGACAAGACTTTCTCCTCAAATTTGGCACCCTTCATCAGTCGGTATTACTCTTCTGGTATTAACGTATTAAAGCCAAAAACAATTTCTACTTGTACGGAACGGGCCTCACTATGAGGGGTATGTCAATGTCCCCCGTCGATGAGGGATTTAAACTGTGAATGTTTGTAGTTTTCAATATGAGTGTTTTTCTGGACTGGAATTGAGCAGGGAATGCAAGTCAAAAAGTGTTTGGTGCAAGACATTTATGAGGGAAGGAGTTAGAGTCTAAGGTAGCGCAGTGGCAGATCATGGGGAGTGGAGGGAGCAATTTTATCCACAGCCAAGAGTGATGGCAGACCCAGTGGGTGGCCATTGGTGGCCTTAGCCACCATATATTAATCTTTGGCCACCTCACCACCCACCCCAATTGTTAAAACTATTTTATTGCTCCCTTCATATTTTGGTCTGTTTCTGATTCTTTCAACTTTTTAGTGCAAATTAAAAAAAAAAATCAAAATAAAATCAGCTACTTTCAGCTGTTTTTTTTTCCACCTTATTTCTTCTAGTTTCAGTTAATTCAGCTACTATTTAGCTGTTTTATGCTAATTTTAGAAAAAAAAAAGTGCTCCCTCCATCTCCACTTCCTTCTGGTAATTTAAGCTTCTTTCTGAATTTTTTTTAAATCTACTTTTCAACTTTTAGTCTTTTTTTTTCCTTTTTTTATTTTTATTTATTTATTTTATTTTATTTTTTACTTTTGACAGCCTAATTGGGCAAACAAGCTCTTTCTGCTTCCTTCTTCTAATTTAGTCTTTTTCTACCTTTTTAACAAGATTTTTAGAATTTTAAGCTAATTTCAGCTGTTTTGAGATTAATTACGGTTTATCATGGTCATTTAAGCTACTTCCAGCCTAATTAACTTATTTCTGCTAATTTCGGCTTGTTATGCTCCTTTCCATTTATTTTTTGCTAGTTTCAGTTATTTCAGCTACAATTTAGCTGATGTATGACATTTTTTCAGCAAATTCCACATTTTTACAACCAGTTCAACTTTTTCAGCCTAATTCAGCAAAAAATGTGCTCTCTCCACTTCCTTCTTGTAATTTCAGCTTCTTTTTGCCTTTTTAGCTACTTTTCAGCGTTTTTTTTTTTTTTTTTTTTGTAATTTCAGCTTTTTTCAGATAATTTCCACTTTTCTGTGCCAGTTTCTTCTTCCTTCAGCAAATATGTTCTTTCTGCTTTCTTCTGATAATAATAATAATAATAATAATAATAATAATAATAATAATAATAATAATAATAAAGACCAATCCTCAGATCTAAACTAATAAACTTAAACATTTACAATAAAATATTTGTCAGAAGCAGCAACAATAAGTGTAAATATTCACTCTGAAAGCTATATTTTAATGGAACATCCTTAGATTGCTTCATGCATTGATTAAAGTATCTCAGTAGGTTTCTGGTCAAATGGTGATAGAAATAAATACAACTTCCAATCAAGACCAGTTTGCTAAAGTTGGCTTCTTCCATTCTAAAGTTTTAGAGTTGGGCAAACAGCAAACATCTAGAAATCCCCCTCCACAAGCCCAAATACACACCAGACTTTAATGTTTCTTAGCTGCCCATGAATCCACACTCAACTCTTTTACCGTTTGTCAACACTTCGCTCCTACATTTTTAGCTTCCACCCTAAATAGCTCTGATTTATTCCTGTAACTGCCCCTACATTTCTACCTTTAATTCACAAGACTTTTTGCTCTGTACTGAAGCAGATGAATCCCAGAAGCTCCCACCCCTCCTCCACTTCCTCCCCAGTTCTGCCCTTTGGTAGGCTGCTGCGCTGCTCCTCTGCTTCCCGTGTTGCAACAGAATTCCAGAAAAAGCTGTGGCTTTGTGGGATGCTTTCAGGAACAGTCTGCCTGTTGCATTATTCATCACTCTTTAGTCTCCTCTGTATCAAAGACACCCCAGCTGATGCTTGGAGTAAAGATGAAAATTCACAGCTGAGTTAAAGCGAGGTGAACCAACATTTCAGAGTAAAGGCAGACACTCTCCAAAGACCAAAAAAGTAAAAAAGAGAGAGGACAGACTTCAACTCATAACTCATCATCAGCAACAACCTGCAGACAGCCTGGTTGACTGATGTGATGCTAGGAAAAAAAAAAAAAAAGCAGATATGCAGACAAAGCTAAATCTCCATTTAAGTTTGTACTTTATGCACACAGTACAATTGAAAGTAAAAGTAAGGGGATTAGAACTACTCTCAGATGTTTGTCATTTTTATCTGACTCATACTCAAAGCTGTAATGTTAAGACGAACTTTTGAAAGATAGAAAAACCTAAAAAGTTTGAATTCTAAAATGCATCTTTTGTATAACTCTTTTATTATTGTAACTATCAATAATAGTCTGCAGATGGTTGGCAGCACAAAATTAGTGATGTTTGGTTAAAGTACTGTAATTTCCAGACTATAAGCTGCCACTTTTTTCACATGCTTTGAACACAGCAGCTTATACAATGCTATGGCTAATCTATGGATTTTTTTTTTTTTTTTTTTTGATGGGCTAACGAGCTTCATGCCACCAAAATATTTAGCCTCATCACACCCAGGTGCCCAATACACGTCTCTCTTGGGGTGCGTCATGACTCAATGAAACTACCAGCAGTGTTTCCCCTACCATTTTAAAAGCGGTGCACCCGGCCCCGTCAACAAAACCTAAGCGCCCCATCTACTGAACTGTGTGCACCCCTGCCCTTCCCCTACCACCTGTCGGTACTGACGTAACGCTAAGCTAGCGGCTAGCAATACAGGTGCGCTAGCTAAAAAGCTAAAGGCAGCCTCCCCCAAACAGCACACAGCTCAGATGTGTGTCTGGGAGGGATGAAGACGGGGAATTTAATGCATCGGTGTCGCATACAAACAGTCCGTCACTTAGTTTATTGGACGACACAGAGTATGCATATGTAAAAATTGATCTTTGCATGGATTTGGCTTGCGGACGTTCACTTCGAGTCTGACTCGAGTAAACGTGGGCGTCTGCGGAGTGGTATGTGGGAGCCTTAGTGGTTTTAATTCACAGGAGGAAGATGAAACGATCAATGACTTTTCCTAGTAGGCTACTGTATTTATTATTTTTTTTAACCAGCCGTGTTACAGGCACTGTTCAAAAAAAAAAAAACTATATGTATTTATGTATGTTACCAGTACATATTAAATTTAAAGTTTAATCAGTCTTTCTGTCTAAATATCTCCTGTTACAACGTGGACCCATGCAAGTATATATGTACTTTTAAAATTGTTTTTATTTAGTGGGTTCGGCTTATATGCAGGTGCGCTCAATAGTCTGGAAATTACGGTAACTCATAATAGTAAGATGTTTTGTTATAAAGATCAGCTCAGTGATGATGCTCCAAGTGAATCTATACAAATATTTCACGATGTGCCAGTGCTTCTGGGAGGCACACAACGTTAGAATTAAACACTGATCAGAATATGTTTTCAAAGAAATCTCACCGAGTTGGACGGCACACCCAGGTTGCTCTCGATGTAGGTCTCAGTTTTGGGCTCCACTGCGTCCTCAGCTTCCAGGATCTTCTCCACGGGCATGTCCTCGTTGGCGCAGCTGGTGGATTCCACCTCGTTCTCATATTTTTCCTTGGCTCGCTGGCGCTCCTCCTGAACGGCTGCATGTAACAAAACTGATTCCGTTCACTATTGCTGTTTATTAAACAATATCAGCCAATGATCAAAAGCACATGTATGTCAAATAAAAAAGGTGATCATAGAGACTATTTTAGCTGTGAAACTACAAAAGTCATGGTTTGGTTCGGTCTCACAAAATATATCAACAGCCCAACTCTAATTAATAGACTTATTAATAACTCATTATGTATGAAACAAACTGGCTAAAATCCCTGACGATCACAGGTCAAATCTTCACTTCCATTAAGGCCCTGACTACACTACTATGGAAGCTTAGAATCTTAGAATTTATATAGTTTTATCCAATTGCTAAAAAAACAAAAAAATCAAATCAAAATGTCCAGACGATAAACTTCACGGTTCGTATATTGCAGACTCGCTCTATTGCGGTTTTTCAAACTAAGATTGGACATGACACACTGATGGAAGATCCGCACGATCTGCATGGAATTTTTATTTAAAATAAATTATTTTAATTTATGCTGCACCTTTGTGCAGCCCACACAGCAGGATAAACTTCCTGCTGCAGCTGATCAGCTGTTCACTATGCAGAGTGGAGAAGTGGGCGTGGCCAAGAGCGCTTGCAGGTGGCAAAGAGCAGAGGAGGCAGGGAGCTGAAATCATGATATTCTGTGCTCGTTTAGAGCATTTAGAGTTTAGAAACATTGTTTAGAATATTGCAAGTGTGTGGGAAGGGTTTAAAACACCTTCATATTATATGTGTATATATACATATAAATATAATAAAATAAACTACTACTTACTACTTGTACTACTATTCCTACGTTGCAGTTTTTCACTTAATCGCGGGTCTTCAGGATACGGATACCCCACGATAAACGAGGGACTACTGTATTAACAAAAAACGCTGAAATGCCCATAAAGCACCAATAGATGGGAAAAACCTCCACATTAACAACTAAAGTAGAACGGAGAACTCTGAAAATGGCTAAAAAATGTCTCCTAAAAACAACTTTTTTCCCAATAGTTTATCTCTCTTTATCCTTTTCAGAACACAATTTTAATTTAATAGCAAAATTAGTCAAACCAAGAAGAGAGGAGTAAGACGTGTGTCTTAGATCCTTGTGTTCTGTTTCTTGCTATTTTTGGGTGTAAATGGGACCTCGAGTGCACAGTTTCGTTCCACCTCATGTACCACATGTGATGCGAATGACAATAAAATCTCCTTGAACCTTGAATGGGACAGGTGGGTGGGGGGGTGACTGGTTGTGCAGAAAAAGCTTCTTTGCTAATGTGATTTTCTAGCCTCAAAAGCAAGAGTGAAAAAGGCTGTTGTGCTCTGAAAGTAATTTACATACATTTTAACAGATACAGTACTTATACTGCAACTGTAGTACTTATACTGCAACCATTACAATGTCTAATTTAATGTATTGTGTTTGGTATAACAGTCAACCTTAATTAAATAGTGCTGCATGCTAATGTCTGTTGCAAGCCTAATAATTAGGTAAATCGATGGGCTTTATGAGCTAGGAATCAGCAAGGACTGATGGTTTATGAGCTTCTTAAAGGAGCATTTTGTAGTGGAATATTATAACCGCTACATTTCATGACTTCAGTTATGAGCCAAGGAGACGCTCAGAAGTTCAGAATAGATGTAAGAGCAGAAGATGATTCAGATGCACTTGCCTGAGTGTGTGTTTAATCATTAGTTATGGTTTCAACTAGGTGAGTGAAATATAAAGGAACCTTAGATCTGTGTAATGCTTTACAGAGCAGCAAGGGAAGGTTCAGGGACTTCTTCCACTTTATACATCAAAGAAATGTGTTCTATGATTTGCTCAATGACAAACAGCCAGCTCTTTTAATATACAGACCATTCAAAGGCCCATAAATAATGCAAGGCCGTTCGCTAACTTCTTACACTGCAAATAAAGGTCAGATCATTATAATAAAAACAAGCATCAAAACAACTCAATGAGGACTTTGTTGTCTATTAAAAAAAAAAAAGATTTAAACACAGCTTTGTTGATTCTGTCATCTGATTGACTTGGAGACAGGAAATGGTTTGTGTTCAGTGGAGACACAGAGACTCGTAGCTGGAGCAAGAGAAACCGCATGTCCACCCTCCAGTGCAAAAAAAATAAATAAATTGCATGAGCATGTTTTTTGTCATTTCAAAAGGCTGTAATTTATTTCATTCTGACACCACAGAAAAATTGTTTTAGTGTACTGCGGCTTTTTTTCCTCCAGCCATGGATTAATAAAATGTTTTGGAGAGGGGAAAATGTTGGATGACAAAAGAGCTCTTTGGAAATTCACATTTAGCAGGTCCAGATACACACACACGCATGAAGGGTGTGCAGGACGACCTGTCTACTCAAGCCTTTCTCTGCTCTGGTTTCCATTTCATGTTCTGAACTGGAGAGGCCTTGGAGTTGTTGTGAGGGGAAAAGGGGAAGCAGAAGTTGTTAGAGGAGAAGGAGAAAGGGGCCCCATTCTGGAGGAACGGCTGTCTGGCAGTGGAGGTCAGCCCAAGGGTAGAATACTTGTGCTGGAGTCACAGAGAGGTGAGGAGGGCTGAAATCATGTTAGCTTTATTCTCCCCTCCACCTCTTCTGTCCTGACTGGGAGAGCATAAATTCATTTAATCCTGTTTTTCTGTGGATTCGCTTAGCCTTTCGGGCTACCGCTACCTTGTTCTCCAGCCACAGCCCAAGGGTGCAGGAGGGGTGGGAAGAAGCTCAGGCAGCCCAGGGAGTGAGGCAAGAGGCAGTAAAGGATAATATCCTCGAAAGGAGTAAAGAGCCAAACAATGGCATGGATTTAAAAAAAAAAAAACAAGGACAGAAAGGGAGGCCGAGAAATGGTCAAGAGAAATTGGGCTCCGATTCTAAAATGCTTCTTTCAACAAAAAGGCGACATCAAATCCAAATAAATATGTGTCTTTAATTTTCCTTCACCATGCACAAACAGTGTTCAATCACTCTTACTATAGTGAAAAAAGGAGTGATTGATTTGATGAATGTGTGAAAGAACGCTTAGCAGCACTAATATTTCTAACACCCATGTGGTGTTAGAATTCACACCTCACTCCCCGTCTTTCCCTCAGTACCCTTGCTGTTCTTCATCAGGCTGAAGCTATTGTATGGGCAGAAACTTGTGCCATCTGAAAGCAAATTTGAATTGCTCGGACTGAATCTGTATTTGCGTAATCCCATGGTTTGAAATAGAATTTCACTAAACCGAAACTGAAAACTGTATTTCGTTGTATTGAAAACTCAGTTGGACTGCTTTCGTTTTCAGTTCTATAATTCAAGTTCAATTCCAAAATTCTGATTTTTTTGTGTCGCACATCCGGGTCCTCGAGAAAGACACGGAGTAATTGAACGCAGATCGACAGATTTACATCAGTGAAACTTCCTTTACGGAAATGTAGGCATGGGGTTCAGCCTCAAGGGGGCGGTAATGCAACAGAGTGGATGCAACCCACCGGAAAACACCTAAGAAGAAAAATAACTTCCTTTACAGTGTATTTTTAGCTGGAGCAGTGGCGCGCATGTCATTCTCCAATCTGTTACGAAACCCAATCCGTAGTGTAGCTCATTGCGCATGCGCTAAAAGGAATACTTCCAGGTTGCATGTGAATATGCTAAATTAAGGAAAATGTACTAGTATAATTCCATTTATCAATAAAAAAACTGTCTTAATTTACTTAGAAAATTATGTGCTCTATCTCCGCCGATTTTCATGTTGCTTATTTACACCACTCGTATTTCCGTTAAAATCATTGACATAGTTACATCATGTTTAAAATGATATGCAGCTTCACCACTGAGCGGCGCTGCTTCACCATAGAAATAATTAATCCTGTATCTTGCAGGGTTTTTCTCATTCAGCCCAGGCTGGGCGTCAGGTCTAATACGTTGCATATCATCTTAACCAGTGATTTCTAACAAAAATACGAGTGGCGTAAATTAGCTACATGAAGATCGGTGGAGATAGAGCACATACTTTTCTAAGTAAATTAAGAGTTTTTATTCATAAACAACGGCGATCTGTGTGACCCGGAAGTACACTATGGATCGTGCGTCTGTAACAGGTAGGGGAATGACAGTGCACATGAAATTGGCATGAACTCATGTGCGCCACTGCTCCAGCTCAAATTATGCTGTAAAGGAAATTATTTTTCTTTTTTGGTGTTTTACGGTGGATTGCATCCACTCTGTTGCATTACTGCCCCCTTGAGGCTGAACACCATGCCTACATTTCTGTAAAGGAAGTTTTACTGACGTGAAACGTAAATCTGTCAATCTGCATTTGATTACTCCGTGGCTTTCTTAAGGACCCGGATGTGCAACATAAAAAGCTGAATTTTGAAATTGAAATTGAATTATAGTACTGAAAATGAAAGTAGACCAACTGAATTTTCAATACAATGAAATGCAGTTTCAAAACATTAATTAAATTCACTTTCAACTTAGTGAAATAAATTTTCAAACCAATGGATCTGAATTCAAATTACATGAATACATTTTCAGTCTGAGCAATTCAAATTCAGTTTCTGATGAAGTTTCTGCCCATATTTAACGGTGAATTTTGAATAAAATTTAACAACGTGTCTAATCAAAAGTTATTGTTATTAACAAAAAATAGTACAGTAATCAGCTATATTTTCCCAAATCTGCTTTGCTTAAAAGTTGCAACAATGCCATGTTAAAATCATCATAAAAACCAAGTGGTTTTTCAGTGAGCGAGGACAATGCAAAGAAACAATGTTTGCAGATATTAGCACAAAAGCCTATTTTAATTTTAATATTAATATGATCTCAAGTGGAAATCACCTGGTGTCAACATGTTCATGTTTATGCATCTCAATTGGCAATTTGTGATAGATTCACACAAATGTGACTTTTTTTAACGTGTTTTTTGCTTTCCCAGAGGGAAGAATAAAAACATATTTACTTATTTGTGTGTGGTTTAAACACAAACTAAAAAATTTAAACAAGCAAGGCAGAATGTATTCATTGTTGCATTTCCAAATAATACAAACCAACAAAACATTTTAAACTTCTTATAGGTCTCTTGTGATCTAGCCTTTGGATTTTTCTCTTTTTTATTAAATGTCAGATCAAACCAGTTAAAGAGATTTGAGAATCAACTCAAGATGTTGCCATTTTATGATGCTGGCATGTAAGCAAGTATGTACTTCCATTAATCTTCATGACTGTAGATGTCATTTGTGTGGGTGGTCTCTTGGTGGAGACAAGTATGCAGTTGCATCTAGACAATGTCTCTGAATGTGGCTTTTCCCAGCATGTTTGTTAACATCTCATCTGATCAGCGCTAAAGGAATGACTGAAGCCAACTTGTACAGTTCTGAAAAAGTTGGGTTGTTATGTAAAATGCAAAAACAAACTGAATATGTTTATTTGTAAATCTCATAATAGGACATATGAAATTGATCAAATGTTGAAACTAATAAATTATACCTTTGATTTGGTTAAAAAAAAAGCTCATTTTGAAATGTATATAAGTGCTTTGTGTTGTCATCATTGTATGTTCCCACAAAATTAGTTCTCTGCATTTAACCCATCCATCCATCCATCCATCCATCCATTATCTTTACTAGCCTCTCCCTTTTTGGGTTGCGGGGGTCACTGGTGCCCATGTCCAGCCATCACTGTGTGAGAGGCTGAGGACACCGTGGACAGGTCGCAAGTCCATCACAGGACCACATAGAGACAAACAACCATTCATTCTCTCTCTCTCTCTCACCTAGGGACAATATAGAGTTACCAATCAGCCTAACATGCATGATTTTTGTCTGTGGGAGGAAACCGGAGTACCCAGAGAAGACTCACGCTCGCATGGAGGGAACATGCAAACTCCATCCAGAAAGGTTTTGGGTCGGGTTTTGATACAGGGCAACCAGCTCGTTGAGGGGCGGCGGCTCTACCAACTGCGCCATCGTGCTGCCCCCAGGTAGAGCAGTGGGCAGCTAAGTAGGCGCCCGGGGAGCAACTAGGGATTGGGTGTCTTGCTCAGGGTCACCAGTGGGGGAGTCG
>JARVGQ010000759.1:13697056-13712231 GCA_031762355.1 Hypsolebias martinsi | reverse complement strand
CATAGTTGAATGACAAAAGATATTTATGTTGTGCCACTTTCTGCAAAGTTCATAAATCATGTCACAGACGCTTTAAAAACGCTCTGTATGATGACCTCCTGTAGATCTGTTTGGTTCTGAGTGGAAATGTCTGTGGGTTAAGGAAGTCTAATTACGTAGTACTCCCAAACTCTGAGACCTTCTTTCACCTAGAAAAGGGGTCTGCAACCTGCGGCTTTGGAGCCACATGCGGCTCTTTGGTTCCTCTGCAGCGACTCTTTCAAGCTTTGACCAAAAGTGGCATAAACTGAATTTTATTGGTTGTTATACAAACAACAGAAAAGATCTAGTTTTAGCTGTTTTCCTGTCATTTCTTTTGCAAATATGTGAACACTGGAGCAAGTACAAGGAGTAAAACTTTATCGTTATGATTTATTTATTTATATGAAGAACTGTCGGCATAGTTTATAGATTTATTAATTAAAAAAAACAGATGGTAAAAACTGAAAAAAGTCTCCCTTTACAAAAATCTGGTCTTAAAATCATTAGTTTTTTTTTAATTAATAATGTCACCCTTACTAGCCACAAAAGCTGCCTCCAGCAAACCTAAAGTGGCCCATGGGCCACCAGTTGATAACCACAGGTGTAGCAGGGTGTTGTGGCTTTGGACACGTTTAATGTAGTGAACGAAGGTGAAAAAAATAGCTCATTTGATCGTAAAGGTTGCAGACCCCTGACCTAGAACCTTATTCTGTAAATACTCCTAGAACCAAATCCTGACTCAGAGTTTTTAACTAATATTTTAGCTGGTAGTTTTTGAATCAGACTGAATTATTTACAGTTTTCTGATACAGTTTTTAACTAATATTTTAGCTGGAAGTTTTTGATCAAACTGAATTATTTACAGTTTTCTGATACAGTTTTTAACCATTTTGTTTCTTTGTAATTTTTGTGGAAAATAGAACCGGCTCAATGGCCAAACATGTCCCAGAATCTGGTGTTAGTTCTGGTACTAATGAACATTATTCAAGTTATCTGGACCAGACTCCTGAAAGACCCAGGTGACTGCCAAAACTAGATGTTCACAACTTGCAAAAGGAGACCCATCCGCCTAACGACTGATCGTTAGTTCAAGTGATACTTTGTACTTGCAATAACAGCACTGTAAAAAGTTAAGCATCATTGCACAGCATGTCAAGTCTAAGACCCAACAACAACAGAAGTTTAATTTACTGGCAACTTGTCAAGCCCATCAATCCTAATAACACACTCAAAGGCAGACAGCACATCAGAAGACAGTCACACACCAGGGAGCCAGAGAAGTGGGTGAGGATTTTGTCCAACAACAAGCTTGACAGAGATCCTTACAAGGGGACTGAATTTTGTGGTTGCATCAAGAAGAATTCCTCTGGTAGAGATGATCCCAGCCACAGAATCAGCCATCCACAACAAGTGTCATAATTTGAAGCAGAACAACTTATGAACAAAGTTTCAGCCTGCCTCAACATATCCTTTCTGGCTGCATATGTTGGACTCTGTATGTCATGGACTCTTACATTTTATCACTGGTCCTGGGTCCTTTACTTACCACTGTTTTCTGTAGACCTGTGTTGGATGGACTGCCTGCAGATTCTATCCCTGGTATAACCTTATTAACAAAGCCATCTTGGGTTTGCCTCCCTTTATCTCCTGTCATTTGTTGTTAGGAACTCTTCAGGAGGTTCTTCTCCGCACTGAGATAAGTTCATTTTACTATCTGTAGCTAAGTCGACCTGAACACGGCAAAAACTCCTTCCAGTTCGCTTCGACTGGAGTCAATCACAAAAAGACGAAGTTGGTCTCTTTGCATGTTTTGAAGGCCATTTTGAAACATTTGTTCATTTATTTTAACATGATGTGTTTTAATTGCGCTTTGACATTTGTGGTTTTATGGCCGGTACCGGTAAGGTTTGTGCGCTGTGCCATTTTTTGTCCGGTCTCTTGTGAAAATGAGATTTTTTTTTTAAATCTCAATGAGACCTACGCTGCTTAAACAAAAGAGAATAATGATTTAAAAAATATTTCAGCGGCCCTAATTTTGTACAGTATTCCAGTTTCATGGAAACAAAAACTCTATTTTGGTTTTTCAGGATGGACTTTGATGATGAGGACGGAGAAGGGCCAAGCAAATTTTCAAGGTGAGAACCCTGAAATCAAAGCAGACTCACATTTTAGTATATTGGTGGGCCCAAACAGTAGCCATGATTTAAACAATCATTTTTGTTTCCTGGCTCTTTTTAGTGCTGACAGGAAACTAATTTCACTGCCTTGATTCAGTTTGACTCACTTCCACTCGCAGGATGCTAACACATGTTAGCATCACTGACATTAGCACCAGCATGTGTCCCATTTGTCTACAATGTCAGAAACTCTCTGTAATTGTCCGTAAGCTGAATAGATCTGGTTCCTGGTCTCCAGCTGCTGAGAGATGGTTAACTAGACTCTAGGTGCTGGTGAACAGATCAGTGTCCAGGTGAATGGGTTATGGTTTCTTGGTGCTGGTGAATAGTTTACACTCTCCACCTGCAGGTTCTAATGGTTCTGTCCTGTGTTTTAGAGAGAACCACAGTGAGATTGAGCGACGGCGGCGTAACAAGATGACGCAGTACATCACTGAGCTGTCAGACATGGTTCCTACTTGTAGCGCCCTCGCCAGAAAACCTGATAAGTTGACCATCCTGCGCATGGCTGTCTCACACATGAAATCCATGAGGGGAACTGGCAACACGTCCACCGATGGCGCCTACAAGCCCTCCTTCCTCACAGAGCAGGTACCGGTACTCTCCACACATGGAGCTCTGACTGCAGAGGTTTTGGTGCAGCTCATCAGAACTCATCAGAAATGCTGCTTTAAAACAAAGATTCTGTCGCACTGAATAAACTGTGGAAAGTTAGTTTATTCTAGTAAAGGCTATAAGGACGACAAAAAAGGAGCTCATTGGTTCTATGCACAGGTCTGAACAAATTGACCTACAGCCCAGTGTTTGGGGACCACTGCTTTATCAGATGAAATGACTTTAGAAATGTCACTAGAATATGATTGTGTTTGGTCTCATTCAGTCTTGTTGAGCTCTCAAAATCATACAAAGTAATTTCATCCAAACCATGAACATGTCTGCTAGATCCCATCCCAACCAACACTGTGCAAAGAGGTGTTTCCTGTTAGTGTCTCCGTTTAGATGACTGTGTTGTCCTGAAGGAATTCAGTCTTTGCCAGCTGCTTCCATTCACACAACACAACGAGAAGCAACAAAAACACAAAAAGAAACAACCTCTAAAAGTCTAAAATCATCACACCAGTAAACACTCGGTGAAATACTGAAAAACAAGAATGAACTAAAACAGTTTTCAGTAACAAAACCTTAGCAAACAGGATCCACCTAGACCAGATGTTAGCATGTCCATCCAATCAGAACTCCATTTCTCCAAACTGGGAGAAATATATGCTGCAGGTAAGATACTGAGTGCTGAGAATGTCTCCACAGAACCTTAGTACAAAGCACCGGAATAACCCCTGTAACGCTGCTGGTCAGACAGCATCAACAATATGTATGAGAATAAAGTTCTGCTCGCTTTTACTCATATGGTTCTGTGCTGGTATCATTTGGCTTTAAAGTAAGCTGTTAAAAAAATGTTTCAAAGAGACGACTCAGAACCAAGGTGAGGTCCTCCCAGTTTTCTCTTTAATAAACTGTGTTCTGGTGGACTCTTTGTGGACCCTGCAGGAACTGAAGCACTTGATTCTGGAAGCAGCAGATGGCTTCCTGTTTGTGGTCGCTGCAGAGACGGGCCGGGTCATCTATGTGTCGGACTCTGTGACGCCGGTTCTAAACCATCCCCAGTCAGAGTGGCTGGGCAGCACTCTATACGATCAGGTCCACCCGGATGATGTGGACAAACTGAGAGAACAGCTGAGCACATCGGAGAACTCCATGACAGGTACGGACAGAACCGAGCCCATCATCGTCAAAGTGACTGATCACGCATTCCTCTTTGATTTCATTTGTTAATCATCGTCTCCAGGATGAACGGACTCCAGGGCTCAAATTTCCTTCTGATGGAAACATCAGTCACTTTTCGGGTGAACAACGATTGAGTTATTGTTAGTTTATTGTTATATTTGTTAATAATGTGGACTGTGTTCATTCTTTCGTAAACTGAAACTTTCTTAGGCAAAAACAGTTAATGACTTTATTACTTTTGTTCTTTAGCATAAATAAAGACTTTGACTAGCTTCTGACTTAAGGTAGAATACACATGGGCACAGGTGAGGGGCAGGTGTAGGCGGAGCCTGAGCACTAAGGGGAACAGAACAGAAAAACTTGAGGAAAGTAACTCTGATTCACCCGAAACATATATATACAAAACAAGAATAAATTCAGAATGCATCATAAAACTCCCAACGCCATGACAACATTCCCCCATTTCTCCAAGAGATGGTAGCACCATCCCATCGGACCAAGTGAGACATTTGGAGATGTGAAGGTGGACCATCTGGCTTCAGGAACAGAATCAATTGGAGGTAGGTGGTCCTTGACCCCCTCCCAAGGCTGGTGTAGGACCAGGAACAAATGAAGGAAATTTATGAATTTAATGACATCAGTAAGCATCTAAAATCCTGCAGTGTTAAAAACCCACAGTCCAGAGGACATCCCAAAGGTCAAAGGTCATGAGCCTCAAAGAAGATGCTTATCCTTGTTGGACAGAGTCCCATGAACAACTATTAAAAAAGGCCTAAAGTACTTCTGTAACATCAGTTTTAATCCATACTCAGCTAAGTTTTACTTATGTTACCATAACCTTTGACCTCTTTGACCTGAGATGTTTTTTTTTCTTTTTTTGTTACAGGACGGATTCTGGATTTGAAGACTGGAACGGTGAAGAAGGAGGGCCAACAGTCGTCCATGAGGATGTGTATGGGCTCCAGACGCTCCTTCATCTGTCGCATGAGGTGAGTCCGTTGTCAAAAATATCATGACCTTTGACCTTAACAACCCATCAGAGAATTATACCTGTTTTCTGTTTGAGCTCCGACCTGCTCAGGGTCACAGGCTGTGGGAGAGGAATGTCATTTATTTTAAAATCAAAGATTCTGAGCTACCAAAACAAATACTTTCAAACCTTGAATTGAAGCTGAAACAAAAAATTACCCCCCCAAAAGGTGTTTTTATTTTAAACTGTTTTCAGATTTGTCTTTTTGAATAAGCTATATATGATTTATAATGTTAATGATATATTGTAATAGTCACAAAGAGGTTTTCTGCTCTCATTTATGACTTGTTCCTGCAGCCTATTTTTCATCAGAATGTTCTGTTTCCCCAACTTCTGACACAAACCTTGTTCCCGTTGCCAACCTCCGAGGTCAAACAACGAGTGAAAGGCATAATGATGAAGCCATGTCGGCTCAGACATCAGCCAGATTAACAATGTCTGCATCAGATGTTGTGGAACCAGGACATTCTAATGAGAAATGGACTACTAGAACAGGACATGCACAGACAAGGGCAGATAACTTAACACTGTTGGAATCCTACTAAGCCAGTAACCCTAGAGAGAAGGGGAACTATGGAAACTTTGATACCCATCATCCAGATTGACAAAGATGAACAGGCACTCAACATAAGAGCAGTGGAGACCAGGGTCTACCATACCAGACAAGGTCCAAGATGCAGGCTGTGCAAAGATGCCCCTGAAACAGTCCAACAGATAATAGCAGGATGTAAGCTCCAGGCAGGTAAAGCATACATTAAAAAAGGGTTTTAAAAAAAAAGTTCTAGGAGCACAGCAGATGTTTGAAGGGAGAATTCTTAGAACCATCCAAAAGATTATGAATCATCTAACCCTAGTTTTAACAATTCTTAGGCTGTTTCTTTGATCAAACATTTAAAATGTTTTTTTTTTAAGTTAAATCAGGCTAATCTTTAGTAAAACATTTATTTTTAAGACTGAACATTTCTGGTCTGTTTTTGATCCACAGCAGCTTTCTGAAATGCTTGTATCAGCTAATTTGTTTTCTGTGTTTATGATGTTTAGGTGTGGCAGCTCTCCTCTGGACCACATCTCTCTAAACCGCCTGTCCAACATGAGGAAGAGATACAGGTGCAGGTTTCTGACTCAGGTCTTCTTGCTTTAGATATGAGGCTCTGATCTTAGGGTCTTTCTAATTAAGCTACTTCTAATCTGGGTATTATTGATCAAAGTATGATGTTCTGATTGGGGTCTTTATGGTTCAGATATGGCGTTCTAGTCCAGATGTGAATGGTTTTGATCTTGTTGGTATTAGATCAGAGTTAACCCTGTGTTAAAACTGTGATAAACCCGAGTTAAACCTTTGAACAACTTGTGTTTTCCATGGGTTCAACATGTTTAGGCCTGGGGTGTGATTTGGAGGAGCAGCCTCTCTGATCTGAACCCAAGCAGAGTTTTTTTATTGGACTTCTGTGCTAGTCAGGGTTTGTCCATCACAAATCCCATGTTCAAGCCTAAGGGCGTCCCTTAGCACACATGGCAGCAGAACACTGAAGACCACAGATCAATGGCAGGCTTTGTAGTTGTGTGATCTGATATGTAGCTGGAGCTGTCAATTGATCACAACCTGGTGGTGAGTTGGATCAGATAGGAGGGGAAAATGCTAGAAAGACATGATAGACCCAAATGTGTAGTGGGAGTTTACTGGGAATGCTTGGCAGAAGAACCTTTCAGAAGGTCAAGCTGAAGAAGGAGTCCTATCAGGCCTTGTTTGCTAGTAGGACTCTAGAGGCACCTGAAGAGTATCTATCAGCAAGCCAAGCGTGCTCTTCCTGAGGCAAAAGCTTGGATGTGGAAAGACTTTTAGAGACCCTTGATCACCATCGAGGAGATTCTGACAAACCTTCTGGTGGCTGAGCCAGTGAAAGCAGCACTTTACCAACACTGTGCATAGTGAAGGTGGGGTGATGATGACAACCAGTGATGTCATCCGGAGGTGAAAGGAGCACTTTTCAGGCCTTCTTAATCCCACCAGCATGTCTTCCATGGAAGAATCTGAGTCTGAGGTCTTTTGGGTTGGTCCGTCCATAACCGAGGCTGAGGTTGCTGAGGCAGATGAAAAGCTCCATGGCGTCAGGTCTCCTGTGGTGGTTAAGATTCACCCTAAGTTCCTCAAACTCTAAATGCTGTGGGGCTGTCTTGGTTGACACACCTTTGAAACATTGCTTGTACATCTGGGGCAATGCCCCTGGATTGGCAGACTGGTGTGGCGGTTACCTTCTTTAGAAAGGGGGGCTGGAGAGTTTGTTCCAATTACAGCAGCATCTCTCCCCTTAGCCTCCCTGGTAAGGTCTGTTCAGGGGGTACTTGAGAAGCAAGTCTGACCAATGATCAAACCTCGGATTCAGGAGGAACAAAGCTGGTTCTGTCCTGGCTGTGGAACACTGGACCAGCTCTTACCCTCACTAGGATCTTCGAGGAGTCATGGGAGTTTGCCCACATGAGTTTTATGGACTTTGAAAAGACAGTAGACCATGTTCCTCAAGGTGCACTGTTGGGGGGCGCTCGGTGAGTATGGGATTAGGTGTCTGTTGCTACAGGCCATTCAGTCCCCATACAAGCAGTGCAAGAGTTTGGTTCACTTTGTAGGCGGTAAGTTAGACCCTCTCAGGGTGGAAGCTAGTCTCCACAAGGGCTGCCTGTTGTCAGCGATTTGGTTTATAACTTTTACAGACAGAATTTTTGGTGCAGCCAGGGGTGGAGAGGATCCAGTTTGATGGCCTCGGGATTCTTTCAATGCCATTTATGGATGATGCGGTCCTGTTGGCATCATCGGGCCGTGATCTTCAGCTCTCATTGTAGCGATATACAGCCACGGAGGATTCGAACGTCTACATCTGAGGCCATTGTCCTCAGTCAGAAGAGGGTGGATTGCCCTCTCTAGGTTGGGAGTGAGGTGCTGCCTCAAGTGGAGGAGTTCAAGTATCTTGGGATTTTGTTCATGAGTGAGGGAAGAATGGAGTGTGAGATCTACAGATGGATTGGTGCAGCTTCCACAGTGCCAGTCCATTGTGCTGAAGAGGGAGCTGAGCTGCAAGTAGAAGCTCTCTCTTTGTCGCTCTGTTTATGAACTCTAGGTGGTGACCAAAAGAATTAGATCAAAGTTACAGGCGGTCTAAATGAGTTTTCTCTGCAGTGTAGCTAGACTCTCCCTTAGAGATAAAGTGAGAAGTTCAGTTCTCCATAAGAAACTTGGAGTATTGTCGCTGCTCCTCCATATCCAGAGAACAGTTGAGGTGGTTCCTGGATGCCTCCCTAGGGAGGTGTTCCAAGCATGCTCATCTGGGAAGAGGCCCCAGGAAGACCCAGGACATGCTGGAGAGACTGTCTCTCAGCTATCCTGGGACCACCTAGCAATCCTCCCAAAAGAGCTGGAAGAGGTGGCTTTGGAAAGAAATGTCTTACCTTCCTGCTCAAGCTGCTGCCCCTGCAACCTGACTCTGGAGCAAGAGGAAGATTATGGATGGATAGAAACCTATGTTTACATGTGTACACTATGAATGTACACGTGTTTAAATGTTGTACCTGATTTAAACTTGGGTTACTCAAGTGTGTACAAACAGATGTCATGTCTCTGGATCTGTGTTCCTAATCTGCTGATTTGTGTTTCTGATGACCAGGAATGGTCTTGGACCCTCTAAAGAAGGAGAGGCTCAGTACTCTGTGGTCCATTGTACTGGATACATCAAAGCCTGGCCTCCTGCAGGTAAACACTCTTTTTACCTAGAAATGAACCTTAGAAAGGTTTATTAAAACCAGAACCAGCCTTGGTGCTTCATCAGTAATGTGATACTGAGAGTGTGTATCTATTTTAAAATCAGAAGAGCTGCACGTCAACAAACACATCACATTGTCACGTGCACTCACAAACTGCACAAGTTTATACACACACACATGCTGCACACGTGTACTGAAAATAACGTGGTTCATTTCTCTGTACTAAAAATACTCGTTTGGAATGTTCTGGACTTTGTCCTGCGAACAGAGGAAACAAACACGCACACACATTTCCAGATGTGCTGCTCTTTAAGTTTCTGTGGCTGAAGAGAAAAATGAATTTGTGAAAGAAGGTGAAGACATTGCTTTGTTCTTCTTCTCTCTGGTTGCATTTTATTTTTATTTTTTCAAAAACATTGGCATGAATGTGGGTCTGGTTTCATAAACGTGGGTCTGGTTCAGACCTTAACAGCTAATTTGATCCGGATGGTTCATCTGATGTTTACTGGTACTGAAGGCGTTTGAGTTCTGGAAACGGTGCCGCAGGTTCACAGTGAATGCCAATGTTCTGTTGGTGTTGAAGTCCAGTCATAACAGGATTCTTGCCTGCTCGGACACAGGTATGACGATACCAGAGGAGGACACGGAGGCGGGTCAGACAGGAAAGTACTGCCTGGTGGCCATCGGCAGACTGCAGGTACGCCAGAACCTCACAGAATCAGAACCAAGTACTGATTGCATAACAGCTGATGTGTCTCTACTGCCTCTCCCTCCCTCAGGTAACCAGTTCTCCAGTCTCTATGGACATGAACGGCCTGTCGGTTCCCACAGAGTTCCTGTCTCGCCATAACTCAGACGGTGTCATCACGTTTGTCGATCCTCGCTGCATCAGCGTCATCGGGTACCAGCCTCAGGTCCGTTCAGAGTTCAGGAACACCTGAAACCCCTGAATCTTAAAGATTAATCATTATTTCTATATACAGTCAATCCCTACTGTAGACTTTAATATCAGTGCTTAGGTAGAGCTGGACACCTGCCTTGTGGTCCATCGGCCACCTTGGTTCAGAGCGGTTTCTTGATCTGCCAGTAGGTGGTAGTGTTGAGATCACCTGTTGGGATTATCTGGAGTTCTTTTAACACACGACTTCACAAGTTTACGTTACTGACAACAAAAACAATTAATCTGTTGTCTTTTGGAGTCAAATCCATAAAAATATCAAGTATAAAACATCACAAACCTGAAAAATATTTCAGGTGTGTGATTCTCAAAGAGGAATGAGCCAAAAACATTATGTTATGTGTGGAACCAGACTGTGAGGGTCTAGAGGACGTTCTGCAAACTGTCCAGCAGAGGAACTGGCTCAAACACCAAAGGTCAAGATCCAAGAACTGAGAGGTGGCTGAAGAGTTTTACACAGCTCTGTTTGAGCTATGAATTCAATAAGTCAGTTTATCAATCAAATATCTGCTCTAATCCATTCAGTTCAATTTATTTCTGTAGCGCCAAATCCCAACAGAAGTGGTCTCAGGGCACAAAAACATTTACATCCATCATAAAAGCCAATTAGGAAACGCTATCTATCCAAGGAAGCAGCAGATTGTGCTGGATCTTCACTTTGTCGCAGTCTCTCATTCTGAGCGAGCACAAAGGAGACAGTGGGAAGGAAAAGCTCCCTTTTAACAGAAAGAAACCTCCAACAGAACCAGGCTCAAGATGAGCGGCCATCTGTTTCAACCACTGGGGTTTGAGAGGACAGGAAGTAGAAACAGACAAACAGAACGACACTATCCAGGTGGAGGTCTTGGGGGGATCTGGTCTCAGTGATAGCGGGTCAGGTCGACCAGAGCTTTAGAAGTTCAGGGTGTCAGGTTGGGAATTTTTTATTTCTATTTTTTCTAAGATTCTTAATATTTTGCTCTGGAGGATACTGGACCTGTTCAGTTTCTGGAAGACCCATATCTGCTGGATCTGAAGGTCCATTTCCGACAGCTGATCTTAGAACCTGTCTGTTGTACTTTAGTTTTTATTTGTTTTACCTTCATGTCCTTCAAATTTGAACATTTCCCGCAGAGTGATATTTATGTGGATCAGTCTGAACAGCTGGTTCTTCTCTGACGTCGGCATCAGTTTGATCCGTTCTCTGAGGGTTTCGATCTTCAGACTGACCCTCTGATGGTCAGAAAGGAGGTTTTAGGATCCAGCAGAAATTATAAAATCACATTTTGGCTGGTTTGTTCTGAACCAAATGAGGCTCATTATTTGTTCAAGATCACCTGACTGTTCTTTGTTCTCTAGGACTTATTGGGGAAAGATATTCTGGAGTTTTGCCATCCTGAGGACCAGAGTCACCTGAGAGAAAGTTTCCAACAGGTACGACTGGACTGGATCTGCACTTTGATCTGATTGATTAGTTTTGGTGTCGACAGAACACGGGTGTAAACAAAACAAGACATCTCCAGATGGACACAGCTGGTCAGTTTGTACCCAGAGGTCACCCTTACGTACTCAGTGCTTCCATCTAGTACCGCTGTCCTCATGGTTCCCATCCGTGCTCCTTTCATACAAATATTTGTTCCCTGTGACCCAGCATGCACCTCTGTGTGCAGAACCAGCTCCGGTAATCTGTGTTGGTCTCAGTGTGACAAAGACCCGCTCCAGGCACACTCCTGTAGTGATATACCTCTACTCCTACACTCTAGAATAAACCAGTGTTTAGGGCGTACAATGAGACCTGGAGTCAAATCTAGTCCATTGCTTCATCCAAGAAAAATAAACTAGATTAGGAGGCACTGCTTCTGGTTCTGAACCCAGATCCAGGTGGACTGATGAAGTCTCCGTCCACCAGGCTGAAACACAGAATTCAGTCTGTTTATTATCAGTAACATCTCTGGTACTGATGACAGACACAGGTTCTGGAGATCCAAACTCCTTCCTCTTCATTTTATTCATCCAACAGTTAAAGCTGTCTTATATCAGTGCACAGAACCACAAATCCAAACCAGCATGTCTAATGCAGTCCTGTTTCCACAGACATTTAAAACAACTCCTTCTCAGAAAGACTCACGTCTGAAAGAGATGCTCCATCAGATCATTTTAGTTCTTTACACCTTAGTCTGCCTCTGTTCTCTCCACCAAATGACGCTGATGTTACAACGCCGTGTTAGAGGGCTGAGCGCAGAATGGGTCGGTCCACCAGGAGTCCACTGAACCTCTGGTCTGACCAGATGCGATCAGGTAGTCTGCCTCGGGACACATGGACGTTGTTCGGCTGAGAAAACGGTGACACACTCAACAGACGGTGTCATGCTGAAGTGTAAGGTGTGAGATGAAGTCATGTAGCATTCTCTCACACCAGAATGTCGTTTCTGAGAAGGAGATGTTTTAGAAGCCTAAAAAAAACTATGACAACAAGGTCCTCATGGATAATTCCAGCTTAGATCTTCCATGCTCTAGGACCAATGTCATGAATGATACCATACTGTCGATCAATATTTGAAAAATGACCAGACCCTTTAAACTGTGGAAATGGAGGGAACCCAGACAAGATCTAACTTCAGTTCTCGTCTGATTTCCTGCTGTGGAGCCCAGTTAGTGTTTGGGTTCTGACAGTCTGCTGTGTCTGCAGGTGGTGAAGCTCAAAGGCCAGGTCCTGTCAGTCATGTATCGTTTCCGGATGAAGAACAGGGAGTGGATGCTGATCCGAACCAGCAGTTTCACCTTCCAGAACCCCTATTCAGATGAGATCGAGTACATCATCTGCACCAACACGAACGTCAAGTAGGTTTTTCACTCAGTTTCTGTCAGCTCTGCTTGAAACAGCTGCACAACTGTTGGCTCCTTGTTCTGATGCACACCTCAAAACATCACAGGAGGCTTTTTCTGCCAGCTTTATGTTTGAATTAACTTAAATAAATCAATTGTAGCTGTGGACAAAGCCCATTTTGTAAAGAAAAAAAACTTTGATTTAATGTTTGATTTACTCATTTTATTGGAACCAAGCTCTGGCTTTACTAATCATCCTGCTGTGGAAAAATAACTACAGTAGTCCCTCGTTAATCGCAGGGAATCTGTACCCTGAAGCCCCGCAACAAGTAAAAAGCCACGAAGTAGGAGTACAGTAGTCCAAGTACATTAAACTTTATATTAAGGCTTTATAAACCTTCCCACACTCTTGGAATGTTCTAAGCTCTTAAACCTACGTCATTTTAACAACATATGTTACTAAATTTTACTTGCAGAACAGAACAGGTCTGGTTCTGGTCAAAGTGTGTTTTATTTCAACTAGGTTCGTTTCTGCAGACCTTTCCTGCAGCAATGACGCCCACAAATCAGTCCTCTAAACTCTTAAACCTACAAATTTTAACAACAAACAGTACTTATATGTGCAGGAGCTACAAAATGTCACTTATCAGTATCTGCAGTACAGGAGCAGCTTGGTTCTGGTCCAACCCGATAGATGAAAAAAGTCCCGGTACAGCATGACTGAAGTCCACCGCTCCATCCAGCTTGATGTGCGTATACAGCTGCCCAGGATTTAATCCACCACCTCTGGCCCGGTCCGGACTAGCACCACGCGACCAGAACCTGACTGAACCCTGCAGCCATCTGTCGTCTGCAGCTCCCAGGATTCGGGTCACGCGGATTCTGTATCAGCAGCAGCCCAGCTACTCAGCAGTGAAGATACAACTTGAAGGATGAGCTCAGCTTCAGAATTATTTATGGCTTTCCTGCCAGTCCTGTGAGCAACAGAACTTCTGACTTTACTCCCTTCATTTGCAGAAAGCAATGGTTGAAAGAGCAGTGTTGACTTCTGGGAAGTGATGGCTTCTGGGTAACATAGTTCTTTAGACTGGCAAAACAGTGACAGCTTAATAAAAGAAAACTACAAAATGGTGGCGCATTTTTAAAAAAAATTTGTGTTTTGGAAAATATTATGTACATGTACAGTACTTTAAAAAAAAACATGATCGAGCGAGTCTGCCATAAATGAACCGCGAAGTAACGAGTGACTACTGTATTATGCAGTATCTCGTATGAATGTGTGTGTGGAGGTAGATGAGGGCACAGATTTTGTTGTAAAGAGTTTTGAGAATCTTGATTAAATAGAAAGGCTCTATATAAACAGTCCATTCACCATTTTCATGCAGGACTGGACTTCTGTAGTTGCAGACATGTCCTGTCCCATCCTGGAAGTTTGGACATTGTAGAGGTCCAAGTTTTAAACTGCATGAGATGCTCTGTTCATGAAACTAAATTTACTTACAGAGTCATCTCCCTCCTTCCTTCTTTAGAGTCATTTGTTTGCCCGGTTCTCAAGTTTAAATGTTCTGATCAGAAAATCAAAAGGTCTTCTTCAGAATAAATGCTTAGGTGCTTGGATTTTAAACCTTTGGGACTCATATTCTCAGCAAGAATGTGGGCTGAATGAAAACATCTTTACATGAGGTTTTCATACAGCAGGAACATAGTTATGTTGTGTTTGTTGTTGTTGTTGTTGTTGTTGTGGTGTTCTGTGCATGAATGAACTGAAGTGGAAGAAACCTGAGAGTGGTCGGACCTCAGGGTGATGGTACTTCTCCAAAAACCTACTGCTAGCATGGCGTGGCGGCTTAGCTGTGATGCATTCACAGACTGGGAAACAAGTCAGAACTTTGAGTGTTTGACCAGCCTGGTCAAGCTATAACCAGTTCAGTTCTGGTCAGCAGCTGGTTCCTCTGTGGCGTTTTACAGGCAGCTGCAGCAGCAGCAGGCAGAGCTTGAAGTCCACCAGAGAGACAGTCTGACGGCCTACGATCTGTCCCAGGTAAGGCGACTGGTGCGTACCGGTGTCCTCTAAAGTAACATCATCATCAACATCATGTCCTCTGCTCCCAGGTTCCTGTAGCCGGAGTCAGCACCGGAGTCCACGAGGGAGGCAAGACCATTGACAAGACCGAGGCTCTGTTCTCCCAGGAGAGGGACCAGCGCTTTACTGAGATGTACAGCAGCATCTCAGGCAGTAGGACACACTCACACACATGGTCACACAGATGTGTTGTCAATGAATAATTATTTCCTGTTTTCTCAACATTAGCTGGAGAGAAGAAGATGATGGTGCCATCCTCCACAGCTGGAGGACAGCCCCTCTTCTCGCAGAGCTCCCCCTTCCAACAGGGACACTCCGGGAAAAGTTTCAGGTACCGTATTTTCCGCCCGATAAGTCGCTCCGCCATATAAGTCGCATTGTCCAATTATGTCCAATGAAGTGGAAAAATCCATAAATATGTTGCTTCGCCCTATAAGTCGCATCTATTATGCGTCACCGCTGACGTGTCGCATATGTTACGCGTCACCACTGACAACCCGGAAATGTGGGCCGGTGTTTGCCAAAAATGGATATGCTGCGACATGGCGTGCACGAAAGGACTTTAA
>JARVGQ010000759.1:13636749-13648833 GCA_031762355.1 Hypsolebias martinsi | reverse complement strand
CGAAACGTTTCTACAATTTTTTTTTCTTTGTTTTGTTTTGTTTTTTGAATGTCCAGAGGACCAGACTTAGCTTTTTTTGATTTTTCTACCTAGATTAGTGAGCATGCATCAGGGTGTTCCTCATCTTGTTGAAAACTGACTCAAGAAGTCACAGCTGCTGACCAAAACTATCCTCAAAATCCAACATGGCTGACTAAACCGAATATAGAATCAGTTTTATGGACAGAACTTCATAATCCCCCTACAGTTCTGCAGAGAGGTCTGCTAAGGTTAAAGTAAAGAGAAACTGAATCAGGTTTACTCTGGTGAAAATTTAGTTACTTATTACCAAAGGGGGCGGAGCCTCTCCCATAGATCCAGTTAGTATTGACAAAGTGTTCAGTTACGTTTGGATGACCACTCCTCCGCACCTGCAGCTCAGGTGAGGGTTGCAGCAGAGGAGCGGGGACGCACACACACACACACACACACACACACACACACACGAGTGAGGTAAGAAAAGGAAATAAGTTTGTGTGAAAAACAAGTTGATCATTTTACCTCTATAAATAACGGCTGAACGAACGAATGAATTTATTTCTGACTGGTAGAGAACCAGAACCTTAAACAGAGCTCTTTGTTTAATTTATAACAGCGCATCTTCAACTTTCTGGATTGCCAACCCCAACAACAACCTGATCAACTGTTCTGCTGCAGGGTCAGAGGTCAATTACACACACATGCACACACATACACACATCTGATGTTCCTCCATCACTCTGACGTTTGGTCGGTGCATGGGACAGTCGTTAATTTGACATGTGTTGTGTGTGTGTGTGTAACCGCAGGAAACTGGGTTCTGGTTTATCTTCCACCATGTGCCAACGGGCCCCTCAGAGGGCCTCTATTCTCCGGGTCAGAGCGAACACACCCCAATGGGACATTTCAGCAACAACCGAGCCCATTCCAACAACAGAGTAAGTCACAGGAACACACACATACAGGCAGACAGCTGCACACAGCTTCAGTAGACGTGTAACTGCACGTGTCTTGGTTTGGTGCCAATTTCTGGGACAGGTTCAAGGAACCAAACAATATACTTTTCAATCCCAGGTGTTCATCGCTCCTGTCTAGCGTGAGAACTGTCAACTGTTCTAAGAACTTCATGAACATCTTTCAAGGTTTTTCTCTCAGTTTCAGTCCTTCCTGTGTTTTACTGACATCTATCACTCTTCTGAGAACATGTTACCTGTAGAAGTCCTCCATGAGAGGAAATGAAGCTCCAACGTTTGGTAGTTTTCACCACCTTCTGCAACACCTTCAGATCTGAGACAGAGCAGTTCCCGTACCAGGCTGTTATACAGTTGGTTAGGGTGCTCTTGAGGTTGATGTTTGATTTTCTGATAAAAAAAGTCAGATCCAAGGACTGAAAGTGAAGTAAAAAAAATCCAGAGTAGAACTCTGAAAGACCTTCTGAAAGTCTGAAGAACTGTTGAACCCGAACTGCTTCATCTGATTACAGGAAAGTCAGGATCTTTAGAAACAAATGTATCTGTGGTTAAACATTAGTAGAAAACTTAGACTAAGTTGTGTTGAACTGGATGTGTGGCGCTCTATAAATCTAATTTATCTTGAATCATGTTTGTTTTCAGCTTTCTGGTCTTTGTTCTGGGTTTCAGGCTGGACTAATCCTGGATCACGGAGTCAAGACCACTCAGGCTAACGACCGGGACAAGAGACCATTTCTGTCTCTGACTGGTGCCAGGTCAGACACTGGGGGGAAATCTGTACTTATACAAAAAGCCAGGATGCTGAGGTCAGGGAAAGGTCATGTGAAGGTCATAACTCCTGGTACAATTTGAAGCTGAGGTTGAGGAGTGTCTTAGTGTTAGAACAATTTTAGGTTGTTGTTTGAGCAGAAAACTGATAAAAGTAATAATGTTATCCTATTTGGATCCACAGGAACATCTGAATCAGAACAATGAGTTCAAACCCGGAGATATAATTCATTTTATCTAATGTCTCAGTTTGGTTTTCAGTCTTTGAGGTCCTGATCCTTCTGAAGAGTCACGTTACTGGATAAATGCCAACAATGCGTTACTTTCCCCAACCACGCAGGTATGGCCCACACCAGGACGCAGACCCCTTCAAACCCAGAGTTCCAGCTCTGGTCCATCACTTTGTGGCCTACAAGAACCAGGACCATGGAGCCTGGCTGCGAGGAGGAGACGTCTGGCTCGATGACTGCCAGTGAGTTCAACATGCCCATTCCTCAGATGAATAATGAATGAGAGGATGGATGGATGGATGGATGGATGGATGGATGGGGATAGATCATTAATTTACACATAGCAGACTAGAGACAGATTTATTAAAAATTGATAAAAACTAATATCAGGCTTCCTGAGTATTTCCAGGATTTTATTTCAGAGTATGGGTATTTCTAAGTGTTTATGGGTAATAGCAATTTATGGGTATTTTAAAGTGTTTTGGGGGTATTTTCAGAGTATTTCTGGGTATTTATGAGTGTTTCTGGGGTTCTAGAAGTTTTAAATTGTTGTTGGGGTTTTAATAATCACTCTATCCTCTTCAGATTTGCTGATAACGGCATTGGCCTCACTCTGGCCAGGTAAGACTTCCTTGAAACACAACCCTTTTCAGTTTCAAGCCTTAAAATGAAACTGTGTTCTTGAGCTAACTTTTCACAAGAGAATAAAGTTTTTATAGTAAAATATAACTGATTTTCTAATAAAGTTATGTATTTACTGTGATAAATGATGCTGAAATGGAAAGATTCTGAGCATTCATGAGCTGCAGCTTCAGCTTTTTTACACGTTCACCTCCAACTTTTATGTCAGAACATTTGTTTTGATGTTTGTTTTTACATGACAGATTATATGATTATTATTATTGTTATGGCTTTAGTTTTAATTAAATAAATGTAACATGTGTTAATTTCTGCCCAACAGTGGAGGAACATTTCCAGACGATGATGGTTCCCATCAGCAGGTGAAGAACTCTCTGTTTGTAGGGGAAAGTGACAATCATGGGATGCCACTTCCAGACAACAGTATCTGGGGCCCAGGAGGTTCTGACACATCTGGCAGGATGCTGCCTCGTGGCGTGTGAGTGTCCAACTCTGAAAATACAAAAGACATTAGTGGTCTGTTTTCTGATGGGTAACAGAAAACAGGTGAGGTTTTTATTTGTTGTTGGGAAGCTGCTATGTGTCTGTTTGCAGAGATTTTCCCATTCGAGGAATGCAGATCTACGATGGGCCAATCAGGGTCCAAAACTGTACGTTCCGTAAATATACAGCCCTGGAAGGACGGCACACCAGCGCCTTTGGCTTCAGGCTCAACAACACCTGGCAGAGCTGCCCGAACAACAATGTGACCGAAATCCTCTTTGATCGAGTTCCTGTAAGTCTGTAGACAACAAAATCTGTTGCGCAACGTGTGCAGAAACTGGAGTCTGGGTAACTTTGAAACAAGAGAGTTTGGTTAATTTTAGCTCAGAAACCAGAGAGTCTGGTTAAGTTTAGAACAGAAACCAGAGAGTCTGGTTAAATTTAGCTCAGAAACCAGAAAGTCTGGTTAACTTTAGCTCAGAATCCATAGAGTCTGGTTACAGCTCAAAATCCAGAGAGTCTGGTTAAATTTAGCTCAGAAACCAGAGTTTGGTTAACTTTAGCTCAGAAACCAGAGAGTCTGGTTAAATTTAGCTCAGAATCCAGAGAGTTTGGTTAATTTTAGCTCAGAAACCAGAGAGTCTGGTCAAATTTAGCTCAGAATCCAGAGAGTCTGGTTAACTTTAGCTCAGAATCCAGAGAGTCTGGTTAAATTTAGCTCAGAATCCAGAGAGTCTGGTTAAATTTAGCTCAGAATCCAGAGAGTCTGGTTAAATTTATCTCAGAATCCAGAGAGTCTGGTTAATTTTAGCTCAGAAACCAGAGAGTCTGTTTCTGTGGCTCAGAAATCAGAGAGTCTGGTTAACTTTAGCTCAGAAATCAGAGTGTCTGGTGAACTTTAGCTCAGATACCATTGGTAACTTTGGTCAGAAAAGGTGAGGGAGTGGGTGTACAGTGTTCAGTTTGAAGACCCTCTGGTTCTCGATAGGGCTGAAGCTTGAATCTTCTGATTGGAGGTCATGTCAACCATTCCCACCACTGTGTCAAAGCAGCATCGATAAGAAGGTTTTTCATTCTCCTGCAGATCACATCTCGGGTGTTCTTTGGGGAGCCGGGTCCCTGGTTCAGTCAGATGCAGATGGATGGGGATAAGACAACCATTTTTCATGACATTGACGGATCTGTCAGTGAGTATCCTGGAGCCTTTCTGGTTAAGGAGGACAATTGGCTGCTCCGACACCCTGACTGCATTGATGTGCCAGATTGGAAGGCTGCGATCTGCAGTGGTCATTTTGCACAGGTGGGTTAGCCTCCACTCACCTGGTCATTTTCACTAACATCTCTCATTGCTGCATCCTTTATTCCATTCTGTGGTCAAGGCTCTGTGGGTCCAGTAGTCATTCTCAGAGACAAAGATGGCCAGCATACTGATGTCAAGAACCACATGGGCCAACATGGGACCACATGGCTTTTAGGTAAGGACCATGTGGCCATAAGAGAAGGACCACATGGACCCACTAGGGACCACATGGCTATAAAATAAGACCTACCCGGTACCTTTTTATTCACCAATTCAAGGTTGGGTTGCTGAGGCAGCAGGCTAAGAAGAGAAGACATGCCTCGGCTCATGTTATAGGGATATTTTGTATCAATTCTTTAACCTTTGCATTCCATCACACTATTTTTTATTGCTTCTAATTATTATCAGAGTTTGTTAGTTGGTCCAGCAGATTTTAAAGCTACACATTAAAACTAAATGTTACACTTTCTGATGAGTGCTCCTATTTGACTTCAGCTTCACATTTCTTTTAATTCAGCTTGAAGCTGAACTATCTTGTGATTCTTCTGCTTTGATATGTTTCCTTCAGATCTATATCCAAATCCGAAACCCTGCCAGCCTGACGATGCATATCGTGAAGAACGAGTACCCTGACTGGCCCCTGACACTAGAAGGGGCCCTAGGAAAGAAAAAGCACTACCAACAGTTCCAGCCGGTGATCACGCTGGCCAAAGGATACACCGTTCACTGGGACCAAGCAGCACCTGCAGAGGTCACCATCTGGCTCATCAACTTCAACAAGTTAGTTAACGTGACCATAGAGGTTTGACCATGGCATGTTGTTGTCCCATTGTCCACTAGACCCATCTCTCTGTAAGGAGGAACCAGGAGTGACAGATTTTATAAAAAAGACTTTAAAATGTAAACTGAAGACATAAAATCTATTAATAACATAGATTTTCTTCTCTGACAGTGGACTGAGCTCCTGCAGCCTCCTGCCTTCTGATGAGTTCTGAATGTTTTAACCAAAATAAGGTTGTTTGAGATTCCAGACATCCTTTAGTTAAACTGCACGTCCAGTAAGGATGTTCAATGAGCTATGTCCAATGAGGACAACAAGAATTATGGTTCAACATTCTTTAGCTGTTTATTCCTGATTAATTAGCAATGATCAACTAAACTGGAATTAACTTTGATTTGATTTGATTCATCAGATCTAGTTTCAGAATTGATGAAGAAAACATTCAGCTTAAAAAAATCATTATCTACAGAAGCCATCAGATTGTGTTGAATCTTCACTTTGTCGCAGTCTCCCATCCTGAGCAAGCACGAGGCTGCAAAGTTTAAAGATGCTCAGGTACAAAAACCAAAACCTCAGTCTTGTTTGAGTTTAAAAGAATAAAATTTAGGGTCATCCAGGTTTTATGTCTTTAAGACATGCTTGTAGTTTAAGTATCTAATTGGATTAATTGAGGATATTTGACTAACACCCCTTTACCACTTATAGGCTCCTCCCCTCACAAAGATGCTCAAAAACATCAGGAAATAATTGTAAGAACTCATTCGTTATTTTGAATGTTTTTTTTTTTTTCAAACCACTCTGGCAGTGTCCAGCTGAGAAATTAATTTACAAAAAACATCCAAACAAACTGCTGTCTGCATTTCAATCAATCAGTCAATCAATCAATCAATCAATCAATCAATCAATCAATCAATCAGTGAAACACATGCAGTCAGGTGAAAACTGCAAACAGCAGGTTTACTTTTTTAGATGTTTCTATTTCTGATCAGACAGGTTGTTTATTTTTTTTTTGTTTATTCTTTTTTTATACTTTTCTCTTATTGGGTCTCCACAGCGAGTCGTCCTCCTCCATCTCACTCTGTCCTCTACATCCTCTGTCCTCACTCCAAACTCCATGTCCTCTCTAACTGCATCCATTATTTCCTCTTTGTCTTTTCCCTGGCCGCTGCATTTCTAACATCCTTCTACCAATATACCCACTGTCCCTCCTCTGGACATGTCCAAACCATCTCAGTCTGGCCTCTCTAACTTTATCTCCCAGTTGTTCAACCTGTGCTGTACCTCTGATGATATTCCTAATCTTATCCATCCTTGTCACTCCCAAGGAGAACCTCAGCATCTTCATTTCTGTTCCTTCAAAATCTGTCTGTTGTCTTTTTTGTCCATGTCTCTGGCTCCAGACCAAACAACATACAGTAGCTGGTCTCACCACTGTCTTGTAAACTTTTCCTTTGACCTTTACTGACACACTTTTGTCAGAAATTACTCCTGAAACTTTTCTCCATCCACTCCATCCTGCCTGGGCTCTTTTCTTCACCTCTTCCCCATTTTCCTGGACAGTGGACCCCAAGTATTTAAAGTCCTGCACCTTTGTGACCTCTGCTTCTTGTAGCCTCACTGTTCCACCTGTCTCCCTCTCATTCACTCACATGTACTCTGTCTTACTACGACTGACTTTCATTCCTCTTCTTTCAAGTGCATTTCTCCACCTCTCCAAGTTCTCTTCCACCTGTTCCCTGTTCTCACCACAGATCACAATGTCATCTGCAAACATAAAAAAGTTTGTTTGTTTGTTTGGTCTCAGAAATGACTGGATCAGTATGGGTCTCTGCTACCCACAAGGCACCAACTTCACAGTCATCGCCGACATCCATGACCGGCTGACCAAACAGACCCGTAAGACTGGAGTCTTCATGAGGACCACTCAGAGGGAGAAGATCAACCACTCCAACCTGAACAGAGGATACTACTACTGGGAGGAAGATACTGGGTCAGAACCAAACTAAAGTCAAAATGCATTTAGTTTGGAATTCGAATTCAATACTGTTTCCGTTACCAAACAAAAAACTTCTCAAACTGATTCTTTCTGTCCAAATGCTCAAACAGTTGTCCTGACACCTATTTTTCACTAGAATGTTTCACAAGAGGGATTTTTTTTTACAGGGGAGGCAAACATTTCTCTGATCATTTGAATCTGGCAGCTTGTTCATTTTAAGAAAATGAAGTAGTACAGTATCTCATTTTTTTAGTAAAAGACTAAATTAAAGTTTCAGATTGATACACTTGTTACTGATGCAACTAACAACTAGCCAGGACTCAAGCTCCCTCAAATGGGTCATGTACTTATGTGGTGCACAGATTGTATCCAATCAATCAACCAACCAACAAATTAAGCAACCATTCAATCAATTAACCAACTATTCAATCAATTAACCAACTATTCAGCCAATTATCCAACAATTCAACCAGTTAACCAACCATTCAATCAGTTATCCAAAGACTCAATCAATTAACCAACCAACCATTAAACCAATTATCCAACCAATTCAATCAATTAAACAACCATTCAACCAATTAACCAACTATTGAACCAGTTCTCAACCATTAAACAATTAACCCACCATTCAACCAAGTATCCAGTCATTCAACCAGTTAACCAACCATTCAACCAATTAACCAACCATTCAATCAATTTAGCCAACCATTCAAAAAACTGACCAACCATTAAACCAATTATCCAACCATTCAAAAAATTAACCAACTATTCAACCAATTAACCAACCATTCAATCAATTAACCAACCAACCACCCAACCAAATAATCAACCAATTAACTAGTCAAGCAGACATGATTGATCTGGTTCTGTGTTAAAGCTCACTCGTCCACAGAACCAGGTTCCTCCACTTAACCTCGCCACCTTGATGGGTCACACCAAAGATCTGTTAGAGAACTTCAGTGACCAGATCAAAGATCTGACCAAGACTAGAATGGACTACAGAAAATCATCAGTAAGTTGCTGGTGAAAAGATGACGGCTGCCAGTGTAACTTTATTCCAATAATGACCATCAGTGCTCAACATTGTGAAGCTTCATGGAAGATCTCCATTATGAAGTGAGGAGGATGATGATAAAAGTGTGGGATCAGCCAACAGGTTCACATAAGGAGCTTGTTAAGACCCTGAAGGCAGCTGGGACCAAAGTCATAGAGAACTCTGTTCCTCCAGTCTCTTTTTGTCCAGTGTTGGTGAGGGTTCTGTTTCCTGCTCCTGTAGCGGACAGGAAGTGGCACCTGGCGTGGTCTTTGGCTGCTTCAAGGTTTGTGTGGTTCAGTGACGGTTCTGCAGACCTCGGTTTACTGTATAACAAGTTATTAATGGTGCTGCAGTTGCCTTTTTATTATTTGAAACCAGTCTGGCCTCTGACATCAAGAAGGCTTTTTCAGTACCGGACATGTTCTTGTTATTAGACAATTCTCTATAAACGCTAAAGTTTGTTGGTAAAAATCCCAGCAGAACATCAGGTTCTGAAACGCTCCAACCAACAATTGTTCAAAGTTTCCTGTCCTCCTCAATCTGAGCTCAGGTTGAACTTCAGCAGGTCGTCTTTACCACATACATGTCTAAATTATTTGAGTTTCTACCCTGTGATTGGCTCATTAGTTATTTGAATTAAGTTGTACAGGTGGACTTGATGAAGGTAGATATCCACCAGATAGGACTTTATAATTTATTTGTAAGTGGGCAAATGTACAAAATCAGAAAGATTTTTTGTTTGTTTACTTCAGCTTCTGACACACACCAATTCGGCCAAACCTGTCTGACTTTTCAGTCTCCATAAACCAGTGATCTACTGGGTCCAACTCATTTCATTAAACAAGCGAAACTGATGGTTTTATGTTTCTAATATCAGGTGTTGTCGTTTCATGTGTCTTACAGCCTGCTCTTCCTGAAAGTTAAAGCTCACAATGACAGGGAACAGTTTGCCTTCTGCTCCATGAAAGGCTGTGAGAGAATCAAGATCACTGCCAGCATCCCTAAAGGAAGTCCACCAAGCAACTGCCTTATCAAGACCTACCCCAAACATGCTGAGAGGCCTGTGGTGGATGTCCCTATGCCCAGGAGGATACCCCCCTCCAGACTGGTGAGTCCTCCAGCCAACATTCAATGTCTAATATCCATCCACTCATTTATCCATTTATTTATGCATACATCCATCCATGAGTCTAACATTCATCTATCCATCCGTCCTTGAACCTTTATGTTTTGATAAGCTTATCTCACGCACTTGGATCCAGGATACTTTTTTAAATCCTGATCCATAATTCATTAACATAGGTGAGAACTGAAGATGTATGTGCATAGATGGATTGATAAATTCAGAGATTTGCCTTTCAACTTAGCTCCTTCTTCACCATGACAGACCAGAGCAATGCTTTCACTATGGCACAAAAGGCCCAGATTCATTATACAAGATTCTCAATTTGAAGACTTGGAAGAAGGAGGACTCCAGAAGACAGGTTACTTTGTCCAGAACAAAGAAGCCAAGGCAAAGATTGGGTGCAGCATGAACCGAATGGCAGGAGAGAGCTAGGTCCATTGATTCCTGGTGTCATAAATTGAGTTTGGTTTGTGGAACATCACAAATGTTTTCCTAAGAGAATATTGCTTTAAAACTAATATTTTTGTGCGTTTTTGTGTCCATCCATTATCTTCTGCTTGTTCTGAAGTCGGTTCACGGTTTGAGCAGGGAGGCCGAGACATCTCTTTCCACAGCCACTTCTTCCAGCTCTTCTGGGAGGATTCCAAGATGTTTCAAGGCCAACCGAGAGACATAGTCCCTCCAGTGTGGCCTAGGTCTTCCTGGGGATGGACTTGTAAAATTACACTACCCAATCAGGGGTGAGGTTGGAATGCAGGTTAAAGACGAGGCCAGTTGAATTTGAACATGTATTTCCACCTATCCCACCCGTTTGAACTGGTTCTTCGTGACAGATGTCATGGACTGAATGGGCAGTTTTAACTGCTTGAGATGTTTACATCCTTTAGTCAACCACAAATTGGCGTCTCGTCCCAGATGGACATGCCTGAACCACCTCTCTGGGGAAGCACCCAGGGAGTGTCCTTTCCAGATGCCTGAACCATCTCAACTGGCTCCTCTCAAGTCTCTCTGAGATACGGAACTTCTTGCCCTCTCTCTAAGGGAGAGTCCAGCTACCCTACAGAGGAAATTAATTTTCACCGCCTGTATCCGTTATATTGTTCTTTCGGTCACTATCTAGAATTCATGGACATAGGTGAAGGTAGGAACGTAGACCGACCAGTGAACAGAGAGCTTCGCCTTCAGCTCATCTCTTTCTTCACCACAACGGACCGATACAGAATCCTCAATACTGCAGATGCTGCACCAATCTGTCCATCAAACTCACATTCCATTCTTCCCTCACTCATGAACAAAACCCCGAGATACTTGTACTCCTCCACTTGAGACAGAACCTCACCCTCGACCCGAAGAGAGCAATCCACCCTTTTACGACTGAGGACCACGGCCTCAGATTTGGAGGTGGTGATTCTCATCCCAGCCGCTTCACACTCAGCTGCGAACTGCTCCAGTGAGAACTGAAGATCACGGCACAATGAAGCCAACAGGATCACATCATCTACAAATGGCAGAGAAAGTTTTCGTTTTCAACTACAAATGTAATTTACTGAAAGAAAGATGAATGATATAAAAACCGGTTGGATTTTTGTTCATGGAGTTATATTTATCTCAATTTTCTTTCTGGTGGTCATGTTGACACTATCGCCTCCTTCAGGTACTCTGTGGCATCTCAGCTTTCCTTAAAGTCGGAGTTCTCAGGATTCAGGATTTTTTTTTCCCCAAATGGAGGGAAAATATTAGTTAATGTGCTCAACTTTAAGTATTCATCCTGGAGCCAATAAAAATGTTACTGCAGAATTAATCAGAAAACACAGTCAGCTTTGAGCGCCATGTTTTCTCTCAAGACCTGCGGTGGAAGAAAACATTCAGAACCGGCTTGAGCAAATGGACCTGAATGAGTCTGTCCTGAGTCCAGTCACTGCAGGGTTCAGGAGCCGGTCTGAGCAGCCCAGCTGAAGAAATCCTGGCTCTGAAGTGTGACCTTGTTTCTGTTTGTTTCCCCTCAGAACTCAGCCGAGCACTTCCTGGAGGTCAAACTGGTCTCACACAGTTCTCGCTTCTTCCATATTAAAGAGGACGTTGCCTTCACTGAGGTACTCTTTGTTTCAGACACACAGCTGAACCAACACATAGTCTAAATATGTTGTTTTAGCAGTCAGAGCATCATGTTACATGTTTTTAATTTAAATCCGTAATTCTTGCAGCTGTCTGTCTGCGTTTAAAAAAATTACAAACAAAAGAATAAACAGACATTTTATCACCGTTTTCTTGGAATTCATTGGGGCCGACACTGAACTGGTCCATTGCTGGGAATAAATCTGCTGCAGTCTTGGTTCCAGCTGCAGAATTTGTCATTTCTTTATCTGGCAAGGGTATATCCTAATTTTTTTTTTTTTTTTATCCCTTTTTATTGGCAGACAGGTTGGGATCATGGAAACCTGTACTGACAAACAGGAAAAGTAATACTATGGTTTAGCTACTTTTTAACTTCTCTAGGTGGCACAGTGATGCAGTGGTTAGTGGTGTAGTGCAACTATCATTTTCTGCACTGCCCCTTTACCCCAACTTGGTATTTTAGATGAATAAAGATTTAATAATACAGGTAGTCCCCGACTTACGAACGAGATCCGTTCCTACGCCCGTTCGTAAGTCGAAAATTGCCGTAAGTTGGAAAATACGTCCAAACGGCCCCTCATACATACAGTACTGTATTTTTACAAGCACTTAGCCTATCCT
>JARVGQ010000759.1:13592139-13604920 GCA_031762355.1 Hypsolebias martinsi | reverse complement strand
GTACTGTGAAGCGCTTTGGGGCCCCTCATAGGGGGCTGGAAAGCGCTATATAAGTAAGCTCCATTTACCATTTACTCAGTCCAAAGAAAGCAGTCCACCACTTTCTGATTGAAGGCCATGGCCTCAGGTTTGGAAGTGCTGATTCTCTTCCCATCCACTTCACATTCAACATCATCTGCAAATAGCAAAGATGGAATCCCATGTCTATCAAACCAGACTTCCTCTACCCACTGGCTACACTGAGAAATTCTGTCCATAAAAGTTATGAACAGAATTGGTGACAATGAGCATCCTTGGCAGAATCCCAACTCCCACCCTGAAGGGGTCTGACTTACTGCTGGCAATGTGAACCCAACTCTTGTACTGCTTGTATAGGGACCAAGTAGCCCATGGCAATGGGCTCACAATCCCATAATTGTAGAGCACCCCCCACAATGTACCCCAAAAAACACAGATGAACACTTTCTCCAAGTCTACAAAACACATGTAGACTGGATGGGCAAAATCCCATGACCCCTTGAGGACCCTAGTGAGAGTAAAGAGCTGGTCCAGTGTTCCATGGCCAGGACAGAACCTGCATTGTTCCTCCTAGATCTGAGGTTTGACCAAGTATCTGAGTTTCTTCTCTAGTACTACTGAATAAATATTATTAGATATACTAAGGAAAGTGATGCCCCTATAATTGGAGCACACCCTACAGACTCCCTTTTTGAAGAGGGGAATCACCACCCCAGTCTGACAATCTAGTGTCACTGCCCCCGATGTTCACACAATGTTGCAAAGGCATGTCAACCAAGATAGCCCACAACATCATGAGCCTTAAAGAAATCAGGACATATATCATACACCCCCGGAGCCCTGCGGCCATGCGTGAAGCTTTTTAACTACCTAGGTGACCTCAGCCACGGTTATGGACAGACCAAACCCAAAGTTCCCTGACTCAGCTTCTTCCATGGAAGATGTGAAAGTGGGATTGAAAAGATCCGAGAAGTATTCCTTCCACCTCCTGATGACTTCACTGTTTGAGGTCAACAGCACCCCACCTTCACTGAACACAGTATTAGTAAATTACTGCTTTTCTTTCCTCAGCCGCTTGATATTTTTGCCAGAATCTCCTTAGAACCCATCAAGAATCTATCCAGGCCAAGGTCTTACTGAACTCCTCCCTCATTCAAGCTTTTGTGTCAGCAACAGTCAAGGCTACAGCCTATTTGGCCCTCTGGTTTTCCTCAGCTTCCTCCAACATCCTACCAGCCAACAAGGCCTGATAGGACTACTTCTTCAGATTGACAGCCTCCCTAGCCTGGAGTGTCCACCACCAAGTTCGATGATGGTCACTATGAGAAGCATCAACAACCTTGCAGCTACAGCTCAAGGCAACCCCCTCAACAACTGAGGTGTGGAACATGGCCCACTCAGACTAAGTGTTCCCTACCTCAGCTGGGATATGATTGAAGCTCTCCCAGAGGTGTCACTTGAAAATATTTCTGAAGGGTTCTTCTGCCAGGTGTTCCTGGAAAACCTTCACTACACAACTGGCATGACTGTCTGACATTTTTCCCTGTCATCTGATGTAACTTACTACCAGGTGATGATCAGTTGACAGCTCAGGTCCTCTCTTCACCATTGTCCAAAAATAAATGGCTGCAAATCAGATGGCACAACTGCAAAGTCAATCATTGATCTACGACCTAGGGTGTTCTAGTGCCATATGCACTTATGGACACCCTTATGGTTGAACATGGTGTTTGTGATGTACAAACCATGACTAGCACAGAAGTCCAACATCAGAACACCGCTCAGATTCAGATCCGAGATGCAGTTCCTCCCAATCATGACCCTCCAGGTCATATTGTCATTACAATGCATTTAAGTTCCTCAGTAGAATAAAGGAGTCCCCAGATGGAGTACCTTCTAGCACCTCCACTAAGTACTTCAAGAAAGCCACATACTTTGAACTACCACTTATTGCATAGCTACAAACAACCATCAAAGTCTGCCCTCTCCCCAAGGCACAGGGAAAGCTACCCTTTCATCTACCTGAGGAAATTCCAACACAAAGGCTCCAAGACGAGGGGCTCAGTAGACCCACACCAATTCTGCCCATTTCACCATGAGCAACTCCAGAGTGGACTAAGGTCCAGTCTCTTGTAAGGAGATTGGTTCCAGTGTGAACCCTGTACACTGTGATGAGCCCAACTATATCTAGTCGGTACCTTTATACTTCACACACAAGCTCAAGCTCCTTTGCTGCCAGAGAGGTGACATTACATCTCCCAAGAGCCAGCTTTGGTAAGCCAGGGTCAGAGCACCAAGCCCCCGCCTTCAGCCACTGCCCATGGCATCATGCACCTGACATGTATGGACGCTTCTGCAGTTGGTGGTGCCACAGCAAGGCAAACCCATGTAGCTCATTTGGATTGAGACCAATCGGGCTCCATGGCAATAGACCCAGTCACCAGGCGCTCGCAGATGAGTTCCTCCCCCAGGCCTGGCTCCAAGGTGGGGCCACAGTTATCCATGTCTGGTAAGGGACACTTTGCCTCAGGATTCCATCTCTGCTCTTTGCAGATGATGCGGTCCTGTTGATTTCATTGTGCTGCAATCTTCAGCTTTCACTGGGGGCGGTTCACAGCTGAGTGGGAAGCGGCTGGGATGAGAAGCAGAAAGATACATCTTAAAATCTGAGGCCATTGTCCTCAGTCAGAAAATGATAGATTTCTCTTTTTGGGTTGAGGGTGAGGTTCTGCCTCAAGTGGGGGAGTTCAAGTATCTTGGATTTTGTTCACGAGTGAGGAAAGAATGGCGTGTGAGACTGACAGATGGATTGGTGCAGCATCTGCCGTATTGCAAATTCTGTGCCAGTCTGTTGAGGGGAAGAGGGAGCTGAGCTGTAAGGCAAAGCTGTTTGTTTACTGGTCGGTCTACATTCCCACCCTCACCTATGGCCACAAACTCTGAGTAGCAACCAAAAGAACAAGACTATAGATACAGGCGGTTGAAATGGTTGTCCTATGCAGGGTAGCTGGACTCTTCCTTAGAGAAAGGGTGAGAAGTTCAGTTATCTGGGAGGGACTCAGAGTAGAATGCTGTTCCTGCACATCCAGAGAAGATTGTTTAGGTAGTTCAGGCTTCTCGTAAGAATGATCCCATTTCGCCTGCCTGGGGAGGTGCATTGGGCATGTCCAACTGGGAGGAGACCCCAGGAAAGACCCAGGAATTTCTGGAGAGACTACATCTCTTGGTTGGTTTGGGAACAACTTGGAGTCCTCCCAGAGAGCTGGAAGAGGTGGCTATGGGGAGAGAGATGTCTGGACCTCCCTGCTCAAGCTGTTGCCCCTGTGTCCCAACTTCAGAACAATTGGAAGTTAATGGATTGGTTGACATTACAGCCCATATTTATTAAATAATTTGGAGAAATAATAAAATAAATCTACAAAATGTTGTTGAAACCAAAATAAACAACTAAAGTTTCTGTCTATGTTTCAGCACATATATAAAAACAGATTTTTGGCTACATTTTAGCGGTGGCATGTCTGTGCCTGGGCCTGGCCTGAATATTGGGCCAGGTTGGGCCATAATAATTTGCTTGATGGGCTGCCGGGTCGGTGTTGTGCTTTTGATGCGGTTTTACGAATCATAGAGCACAAAGGAAACTAAAAAAGAATGCACAATTTAAAACTGTGTGGTACTTGAGGAGGAGGCAGGTCGGACCGGCCAGTTGAAAGAGATTTTTAAAAAGTCCTGTTAAGCTCAGATGATAACAGGATCATCAGCAGCGCGCGTCCACTGACCGTCCAATTGAAAGAGGTTAAACATGTTCGTTTAGGCTTCAGATGGATCAGCTGATTACCAGCTGTGTGTGTCTCCGCACCCTGTTGTCATCTGAGGCGAAAGAAGTAGCAGCATCAATAAAAGCCGAAGTGAGTAGTTCTTTCAATTAAAATAGCCTTGTTCTACATTTTTCCAAAAAATGTTGCTCTAAAATGTTTTTGTTCATCTGTATAATAGCGTATCTTTAGAAATTATTATTTTATGCGGTTAATTTTGTTTGGTAATAACCATTTGATGATTTGTTAATAAACAAGAAATGTTATATCTTTCTCTGAAATACGTTTTTAAAATACCTTGTCAAACTGACTTGCTTACAAAAACAATAAAAGCTTAATTAAAAATAAAGTTGTATTTATTTATTTATTTATTGTGGAGGGAGGGGGAGTATGTTTAGCCCTGTAATTACAGTTAAATGATCGGGTCGGGTTCGGAAAAAATGGCTACAGGCTGGGGCCAGGCCCAGTTGGGTCGGATTTTTTTAGGCCCGAATGCAACTCTACTACATTCGAAAATCCTGTTTTCAAATCAATTTTGTTTTTAATGAAAATCTTTGAGTATTTTAAGAACTGATAGTGTGGATCCGTGTGGACTGGATTGCTAGAGGTTTCAGCCCCTTTCACACCTGACCTTGATCGCTTTGTGTCACAGAAAGTATAACATCTAAGCTGCTCTGAAACTGGTGTTTCTGTGTCAGTTTATCTTCATCCTGAGCCTCATCATAAAAAAATTGATTGTATGCTGAAATAGTTAAATTAAGCCTATAATAAAGAAAAATATTTTGGAGAATCTTAGGCGAATATCTGACTGTTCTTTCTTTGTTCTTGAAAGTGAATGTTCGCCACCTGGTGGCACTACATGGATACTACAGCGTGGACAGAAAAGAAAACGAAAAAAATTTTTTAAACTGACAAAAACTTTCAGTCCATCTTGTTTTTGTTTCAAATTATTTTTAACCATCAGACAGGAAATTCATATGATTTATTCAGGACAAAAAAGGCTCTGACTATCTTGGACCTGTACCAAGAAACAGATTTAAATTAGTCTGTATTAAATCTGAGACTAGTTTTTAATGTATCTCTTCTAATCCACCTCAGTTTAATTAATGACCAACGTTTTAAACATGTGTGTGTGTGTGTGTGTGTGTGTGTGTGTGTGTGTGTGTGTGTGTGTGTGTGTGTGTTTGCGTGCGTGCGTGCATGTGTGCATGCATGTGTGTGGGTGTGTGTGTGTAGGACAGTAGCATCTGGAGGATGTGCGTAACTTCAGCACCTCTTGAGGATGAACCCCAGCTGACTGACAGCATCCCTGCACTGGATAAGCCCTCTGATGTGGACATTCAGATAAACCAGCACAGGTAAGAGAAAACTCCGAGTTTTTTTTTTTCTGTTGTATTATTAAACAATAAATTGCAGATTCCCCCCACCCCTGCCCCCAAAATAATAAAAAAAAGTAGAACTTCCAAACATCCATTTGAACAACATAAAAGAAGAAGATATTTTATGATCGAAGTTGGTTTGTCACAGCAACAGACGGTACTGTAAGAGTAGCTCCTGTTAGAACTTCTCCAGTAGACCCTGAGCAGCCAGGAAACCAGGCCGGCCGGGTGACAGTTTGGAGTAGTCATGTTGCTAAGGATAAGCCCCCAGTTCACATTTCAAACCTATTTTCCTCACTCAGCGACACACCCGCTGGGAAGAAGACACAACATAGTTTGAAATGCAGAACAGAGGACTCCAGCGACCATCAAATGCATTCCTGGGGCCAGAGTGGGTGACACTGAATCCTATCTGAAACTGCTTACTGAGGCTAAGGCTAAATACAGTCAAATTGTTATTCACATCAGTAGTAATGACACATGGTTACGCCAGTCGGCGGTCGGTGTGTACTGGTAACTTTGCCAAAACAATGTTGGACTCCATAGTTTTTTCTGGTCCCCTCCCTAACCTGCGTGACATGTTTAGCTTCAAGTTGTCGTTCAACTGCTGACTGTTCAATTGGTGTCCTGAAGCCAATGTGAGCTATGTAGATAATTTTGGGAAACACCTGGACTGATGCAGGAAGAGATGGCATCCATTCCACTATGAATTGAGTCACACTTCTTTCTAGAAATCTGGTTGTTAGTCATTCAAATTGTTGACTGCCCAGGATCCAAGCCAGGAAGCAGAGTCTTGCACATCTCTCTGCTGCTTAGAATACAAAGAGTTTTTCAGAATACAGACAGATGACAACAAGATTGATGTCCCTCACCATCAAGTGTGTCCATAACTACACAAGGCACTGTAGGTCACAGATCAATGATTGACTTTGTAGTCATGTTATCTGACATGTGGCCGTATGTTTTGGGCACCTACACTGCAGAGAAAAGTGGTTTTGACTGCTTGTATCCACGATCTCATTTTTTCATTCACTACACAAGGTTTGTGACCATAGGTGTGGAGAGGAATGTAGACTGACCGATGCTGTCGACAAACAGGATGGTGGCAGAAATTGTGCTACTGTTAGTCGAAGACCACAAAGAAGGAAAAGTGTCACCCAGGCAGGAGAGAGTGGTCAATGGAGCAGACATGAATGGACATGTTTATGAAGGAAACAGAGGGGATGAGGAAGTGATGGGTAGGTTTGGTGGCAATGAAAGAAACTAGGAAGGACAGATGGTGGATTTTGCCAAGTGAATGGAAATGGCTGTAGTCAACACTTATTTCCAAAAAGGGGAGGAACATAGAGTGACCTATAAGAGTGGAGGCAGGAGTACGCAGGTAGGCTACATTCTGTGTAGAAGAGGAAACTTAAGGGAGATTGGTGTCTGTAAGGTTGTGGCAGGGGAGAGCGTGACCAGACAGCATTGGATAGCTGTGTGTGAGAAAAGATATATGAATACAGTTAGACAGGACGTGGAGGCAGTTGGAGTAAGAGGACAATAAGATGGAGGAGGAGGACTTGCTGTGAAGACCCCTGAAGAGGGAACGGCCGAAAGAGCAAAAATTAGAAGAAGTGGGATTTTCAATATGCATACAGATGGTTAAAGCTCCTCCTTGAATTGCCACCTTATCACAGTGGAGAAGTTTGTGTGCCTGAATGATCCTAAGAGCTATGGTGTCCAGGATTATTTTAATTACCCCTGGTAGGGTCTCCCAAGGCAGACATGCTCTATGTGACAGGCCAGACAAACAGTGATTCAGAAGACTTCTATGGACAAACTAAAACAAGAAGCTCAGTGTCCTTTATGCACCAGAGAGGTTACATTCCATGTCCCAAGAGCCAGCTTTGGTAAGCCAGGGTCAGAGTACCAAGGTCCCCGCCTTCAGCCACTGCCAGTGACATCTTGCACCTGACTTTTATGGCCCTTTGTGGTGGGCCCACAGGAAGGTGAACCCATGTTCATTCTTTGGGCTGAGCCCGACCAGGCCCCAGGGGTAGAGACCTATCACCAGGTGCCTGCCGATGAGCCCATCCCCCAGGCCTGGCTCCAGGGTGGGGCCCTGGTAACCCACATATGGGGAAGGAACCTGAGCTTGTGTGTGAGGTTGAGAGGTACAAACTAGATATAGAGTAGTTGGGTTCACATTGGTGCATAGCCAATCTCCTTGAGAGGGGCTGGACTTTCTTCCACGCAGGAGTCGCCCATAGTGAGAGGTACTGAGCTGGTGCAGGTCTACTTTTGTCACCCCAACTTGGTGCCTGTGTGTTGGAGTTTTTCCCTGTAGATGAGAGAGTGGCTTCCCTGCACCTTCGGGTTGGGGGACAGGCTCTGACTGTTGTTTGTGCGTATGCTCCGAACGGCAGTTCAGTGTATCCGGCCTTCTTGGAGTCCTTGGCAGGGGTGCTGGGAGGTGCGCCAGCTAGGAACTCCTTTATTCTGCTGGGGGACTTCAATGCACATAATGACAGTGTGACCTTGAGGGGTGTGATTGGGAGGAACGGCTGCTCTGATCTGAACTTGAGCGATGTTCTGTTGGACTTCTGTGCTAGTCATAGTTTGTACATCACAAACACAATGTTCAAACATAAGGGTGTCCTTAAGTGCACTTGGCACGAGGTGGGTGACCAGGTGTAGGTCATAGAGCAATGACTGACTTTGTAGTCCTGTCACCTGATTTGCAGCCATTTGTTTTGGACAGTCGGGTGAAGAGAGGAGCTGAGCTGTCAACTGATCACCACCTGGTAGTTAAATCAGATGGTGAGGGAAGATGCCAGACAGGCCTGGTAGACCTAGACATGTAGTGAGGGTTTGCAGGGAACGCCTAGCAGAAGAACCCATAAGAAAGATCTTCAACTCGTACCTCCAGTAGTGCTTTAACCATATCCCAGGTGAGGTGGAGGTCAATGAGTCTGAGTGGGTCATGTTTTGCACCTCAGTTGTTAAAGTAGCTGCCTTGAGCTGTGGCTGCAAGATTGTTGGTGCTTCTTGCAGCAGCAATCCTCGAACTCAGTGGTGTACTCTCTGGGTTAGGGAGGCTGTCAAGCTGAAGAAGGAGTCCTATCGGGCCTTGTTGGCTGGTGGGACTCCAGAGACAGCTGAGGAGTACTGGAGGGTCAAATGGTCCACAGCCTTGGCTGTTGCTGAGGCAAAAGCTTGGATGTGGGAGGAGTTCAGTGAGGCCTTGGATAAAGACTCTTGGTCACCTCCAAGGAGATTCTAGCAAACAATCAGGTGACTGAGGAGGGGAAACAGCACTTTACTAACACTGTTTGCAGTGAAGGTGAGGTGCTATTGATCTCAACCAGTGATTTTGTCAGGAGATGGATGGAATACTTCTTGAACTTTCTCAATCCAATCGGCACATCTTTCATGGAGGAAGCTGTGTCGGGGGACTTTGGGGTTGGTCTATCCATAACCGTAGCTGAGGTCGCCGAGGTGGTTAAAAAGCTCTGAGGCGGCAGAGCTCCTGGAGTGATGAGATCTGCTCTGATTTCCTTAAGGTTCTGGATGCTGTGGGCTGTCTTGGTTGACATGCCTTTGCAACATTGCATGGACATTGGGGGCAGTGCTGCTGGATTGGCAGACTGGGGTGGTGATTCCCCTGTTAAAAAGTGGGACGGAAGGGTGTGCTCTAATTATAGGGGCATAACTCTCCTTAGCCTCTCTGGTAAGGTCTATTCAGTGGTACTGTAGAAGTAAGTCAGACCGTTGGTCAAACCTCAGATCCAGGAGGAACAATGTGGGTTCTGCCCTGGCCATGGAACACTGGATCAGCTTTTTACCCTCACTAGGGTCCATGAGGAGTCATGGGAGTTTGCTCATCCAGTCAATATGGGTTTTGTGGACTTGGAGAAAACTTTTGACCATGTTTCTCAAGGTACACTGTTGGGGGTGCTCTGTAAGTCTGGGACTGGGGCCCATTGCTACTGGCTGTTCGGTCTCTATACAAGCATTTCGAGAGTTTGGTTTGCATTGCAAGTAGTAAGTCAGACTCCTTCAAGGGGGAGTTAGTCTCCGCCAGAGCTGCCCATTGTCACTGATTCTGTTCATAACTTGTATGGATAGAATTACTCTGGGATTCAAGTGGATTGGGTGGATTGCTCTCTTCAGGTCGAGGTTAAGGCTCTGTTACAAGTGAAGAAGTTCAAGTATCTTGGGGGTTTGCTCATGAGTGAGGGAAGAATGGAGTGTGAGATTTGACAGATGGATTGATGCAGCATCTGCAGTTTTGTGAACTATGTGTCAGTCTGTTGTGGTGAAGAGGGAGCTGTAAGCCAATGCTCTCTGTTTACCAGTCGGTCTACGTTCCTACCCTCACCTACGGCCACAAACTTTGGGTAGTGAGTGAAAGAATGAGATTGCGGATACAGGAGGTTGAAATGGATTTCCTCCGCAGTGTAGCTGGCCTCACCCTTAGAAATAGGGCGAGATATTAAGTCATGCGGGAGAAACTTGGAGTAGAACTGCTGCTCCTCCACATCGAGAGAAGCCAGTTGAGGTGGTTCGGACATCTGGTAAGGATGCTTCCTGGGCACCTCCCTAGGGAGGTGTTTCGGGCATGTTCAACTGGGAGACCCTGGGGAAGACCTAGGATATGTAGTCTCTCCAGTGTGTCCTAGGGAAGATCCAGGACATGCTGGAGAGACAATGTCCCTCGGTTTGCTGGGAATGCCTTGGAATCCTCCCAGAAGAGCTGGAAGAGGTGGCTGTGAATAGAGATGTCTGGGCCTCCTTGCTCAAGCTGCTGCCCTGCGACCCCACTTCAGAACAAGCATAAGATAATGGCTGGATGGTTAAAGTAATGACTTAAACACGGCTTTTAATAATTTAAGTCCTTTGGTTTGACGCAAAAATTCCGCATGCCTTCTCATTTTCTTCTTCAGACTCTGATTTGGTTCTGACTTACAGCAGAGAGAGAGATTAAACACTTTATGACATATCCTCACAATCCTGTTCCGTTTGATTATTTTAACAACTCTGAGTTTTCACTGACTTACTGCACAGCCTCTGTGAGTACATTTCACTGCAGTAGCCATTTGTCAGAGAATGCTGTAACCAAATTTAACGAGTCTCTCCCATTGACATTATTTTCTTCCATTTTGCAGGTTGATGCAACAGAGAACAACTCAGATTATCTTGTCTGTTGATTAAAAATTACAGCTTTAATGCAACCATCACTTGAAGGAAATTGTTCCTCTAAAAAAGAAAAATATGTTCCTTCACTTTACATACAGACTTATACATAAGATTTTTTTTTTTCAATAAAGATAAATGTAGTTTTAACTTCTTGTGTGTTTTCTTCTCAGGTACTGCAACCTCCTGAGTCCAGAACCACAGTCCATTTTTAACAGGCCAGTCCTGAGCAGCAGTTCTGGGTTGAATGAGGATGGAAGGAAAGACTTTCACAATAAAACATGCAATCAGGTAATAAATCCATATTTGTTATTATTCTGTCATTTAAATCATTAATTTTGCACATAATTGATATTTTGTCATCTAAATCAGTAATTTTTCACATTAATTGATACACTTGAGGTCATTCAAAAAAGTTGGGAAAATACATTTATTTGTTTATTTTGAGGTTTAGAAAACGTGAAGTTCTGATAATCTCAAGAAAGTGAGCTCCAGTAAGATCTTGCTCGACTTTTGTTTTTCGTTTTAGCTGCTCGTCTCTGCAGGAGGAGTTAACCTAAATTCACTGAGAGGGAACTCAAATTAAGGATCTGACTACAGTATTGTTTTACAATGAATACCCTTCGCAACTTGGGCTCTCAGGATTACAGGACTGCAGCACTGACCACAGAGCTACTGCAGCTTCCCCTTGAATCATATTGTATTTGTTCTATTTCTATACACCATCTGAGGATGGGAATAACCTAGGTACTATCTTGACTCATAGCTCCAGACTGTAAGACCAGACACAAATCTGTGTACGGTAAATACAGTACAAGAAAGCACACCACTAAATGCCACTTATGGATACTGCAGTGCTTGAAACTGTACAATATCATCAGGACACTAATACCGGTCACTCTTTTGCATTGTAAGGCCTGGCTTCACACAGCCTCCTTTTTTTGTATGTGTTCAGAATCGGCATCGCAACAATGTTTGAGGCCGTGATGCCCTTTTTTGCGACACCCAACAATGAAAAATATGGAGCTCATGCTATTCCTGTTCATCATTCTTTGCCATCAAAAACTAGTTTTAATAGAACCAGAGAAGGCTGCATGACACGGCATACAGCAGTATCATGAGGAAGACAAGAGCGCAAGACAACCTAAGGTGTGTTAGAAAAAAATCATTGAAATAATTACTCAGGAGTCCAGGATTGAAATTTGATTAAAAGTATTAAAAATACTTTCAATGAGAGAGAGATTGTCCTTACATCCAAATGAAAAATACCCTCAGCACCAACACAAAGTGTCGTCCTCACAACATGAATATGTACATTTTTTGTCTGTACTCTATATACCGTCTGTCTAAAACAGGTCTCTCTTGAAAATGAGTCCTCGTAACTCAATGAAATTAACCTGTATAAATAAAGTTTGAATAAAATAAGCAACTCCTTTCTGACAATCAGGACAAAGATGCATTTATACATTCCCAGCAGCAAGGAGGAGGATTTCCTCCCTCCTCTGCATCCACTGTCTCCATATGCCAATCAACTGGCAGACAATTCAGTTTGGCTTGTCGTTTTAAGTGGTGAAAAGGTCAGGAAAATAAACACAAATTATGTAATGTTGGTATTTTTCTTGCTAGCACCTGTAAAATAAAGTTTAACATTGCAGATAAACACTGACGAGAAAGGAGAACACATTGTTCTATCACTAATTCTAGTTAATTTTAGCTTGTTTACAGTCTTAAGTTGTGTGAACAACCAGGCCAGTGGACCAATCAATAACCTGCAGTCTTCTGATATCAAATCTGTGACATCCAAGGAAGACAAGGTCTCTGGATTCCAAATATCAAGCTGGAAGTGGGACAGCCTGTCCACTTCCAAAACTCAGAACCTCAGCTGGGCCAACCTAGGCCAGGACTTACAATGCAAAATGTCCAGAACAGCCTTCATCAATAACTCAATGGCAAACTAGAGGCCCATTCAAAGCCAATTGCACAAGCTAGCATCAAAAGTGACACATACCATGTGATGCACATTCCCCACCCCTGTTCTGCAAAGGCCTGAACCCCCTCAGTCAGATCACTTCAAAGACTGGCTATGATACTGGCTCCAAAGTGAACAATCAGCCACCTCCTCTACATGGATGACATCAAGCTGTGTGCCCAAAAAGGCAGAGACATTAACTCACTGATACACCTTAGAAAGTCTCTTTTGGTTGTTTCATATTTAAAATCAGGTGAAAGTTCTCAAACCATTTTTGAAGAACGCAATTCTGACATGAACCTGGTTTAGGATCCAGTAACTGCACCAGAAAACAGGAATGGTTTAAGAGGGAGAGGGAAGTCTGGGCCTCCCTACTTAGGCAGCTACCCCCGCGACCCGACCCCGGATAAGCGGAAGAAAATGGA
>JARVGQ010000759.1:13458679-13475372 GCA_031762355.1 Hypsolebias martinsi | reverse complement strand
CCCCCCCCCCCCCCCCCCCCCCCCCCCCCCCCCCCCCCCCCCCCCCCGGGGAGTGAAATAATACTTTGACTACAGACAAGTTGATAAAAAGTACATTATGAAGAGGAAGTGACTTGTTTTTGGTGACGCCTGTTGGCAACATGCTAACGGTAACGTTTCTTAACCATCTGACCGTGTGCTGTTTACCTCCTGAGTGCATGTTTCTGTTTTTGTTTGCAGGACAAGAACAAGCTGATGGATGCTTTAAAACATGCCTCCAACATGCTGGGAGAGCTGAGGACCTCAATGCTTTCTCCAAAGAGCTACTACGAGCTCTGTATCCTCTAATCCTGCTGGATTTTTGTCGTAGTCGTTTCTGTGGAGCTGCTTAATCATCCGGTGCAGTTTGTGACCTTTACAGTGTTCTGTTTTGTTCTGTCCTCATATGGTTCTGAGTGTAAACTAATGAGTAGAGGTGAATTTAATTGGCTGCAGCAGAACACAGCTGGATACTTCCTGCAGCTGCTGTGCATTTGAACAGACCCCATTTGTTAGCTGAAGGTTGAGTTTTGAACTGTAATGGTGTGTTTTCCTGCCGGGAGCCACAGCATTCTGGTCCCTAACGCTGGTTTCAGATATGGCTATCTCTGACGAGCTTCATTACCTGGAGGTTTACCTGACTGATGAGTTCGCTAAAGGAAGGAAGGTTGCAGATCTTTATGAGCTGGTCCAATATGCTGGGAACATCATTCCCCGACTGTGAGTATCATCTTCATCAGGAAGATGAGTAAATATGAAGCTGCTCTTCTTTGGATTGAAGTTCAGTAAAAAAAATAATAAAACTGTAAATGTGTCTGGAAGTCTGCCTGAGCTGCTTCAGGGAGTCCATGGCTCGTTGTCACAACGTTTTAACCTTCAATTGGCTGATGGTTGACCTTTGACCTGCCGGAAGGAGGTTTGAGGCATCACCTTTATTTTCCTGTGACTTTGTCTCTTTGACCTGAACCTGAACTAGGATGGAGCAGGAGATGGCTCCACTGATCGGAGCTGGTCCTCAGTAATGAGGGGGTAGCTCCGGTCAGTTCTGGTGAAGAGTTTTTGTCTAAAGGCAAAGCTCTGGGTTTGCTGGTCTGTCTATGTTCCAACCCTCACCTGTGATCATGAGGTTTGTATCAGGACAAGCAGAACCAGATCCTGGATCCAAGGAGCTGAAATGGAATTTCCTACGTAGGGTGGGGGGCTCGGACTTAAGAGAGGAGCAGGTGCTCCGTCATCTGGGGTGGTAAGGGGGTTTCAGAGTAGAGTTGCTGCTCCTCTGAATATAAAGGAGTCTGCTGAGGAGGTTCATCTGATCAGGATGCCTCCCTTTGGAGGATTTCTGGTCACATCCCACTGAGAGGAGACTCTGGGTCAGACCCAAAACTCTGGAGGGATGATAGACCCTCTCTGGTCTGGGAACACCTCGGGGGGGTCCCCCAGGAGGAGACGGAGGTCTGGGTTTGTCTCCTGTACCTGAACACAGAGGTAGAATTTGAAGATAGCTGAAGTGTGTGTAATCTAAAAGTGTTCAGAGCTGTCATCAAACAGACAATGATGATTATAAATATAAATAAATGTATAAATAAATAAAAAAGACAGTTTGTGTTTAAAGGTCCACTTTAAATGTCTTACTTTGGGTGCAGGATGGTGCGTTTTGTTGTCTCAGCAGAATTATCCTCTAATTATTTACATCACTAAACAGCGTGACTAACAAGCATCATTTCAACCGGACGATATCCTTGTTAAACGAATGTTTTATCTGAAAAACACAAAATAACCTAATAAACCCGTTAAATCAGCCTAGCTTCATTTAAAGTAAAAGACTGTGGCTTCTTTGATCCAACATGGCTGGACTCTGTGCCTGCAGCTACCTGCTGATCACCGTGGGCGTGGTGTACGTTCGCTCCTTCCCTCAGTCTCGTAAAGACATCCTGAAGGATCTGGTGGAGATGTGTCGGGGGGTCCAGCACCCGCTCCGAGGTCTGTTCCTCAGGAACTACCTGCTTCAGTGCACCCGTAACATCCTGCCAGATGATGGGGAACAATCAGAGTAAGTTCTGGGTTTATTCAGTCAAACTTCCCTTTGATGCATTGTTCAGATATTTACCTGCATGTGGACGTTCCTCTGCTGTTTTATGAGTTTCGTTTTTCTTTCTCAGGGGCTCCGAGGAGATGACCGGGGACATCAACGACTCCATCGACTTCATCCTTTTGAATTTTGCTGAAATGAATAAATTATGGGTTCGAATGCAGCATCAGGGACACAGCAGGGACCGAGAGAAGCGGGAGAAGGAACGTCAGGAACTTCGGATTCTGGTGGGAACCAATCTGGTCCGCCTGAGCCAGCTGGAGGGGGTCAATGTGGACAAGTATAAACAGGTGTGTTTCTGTTCCTGGCTGCTGTCAGAGCCAGCTGTCCTGTGGTTTGGACCGTACAGCCAGTCAAAAAACTACAAATAAATTTTATATTATCCTTTGTATTAATCGGAGGTGTGATCCCATCTTGTCTTTTTAGAGTTAAAATTAAACAACAAATGATCTTTTATTAGTTTAAAGGTTGAATTTGAGTCAAATGTTTTGTGAAGTTGACCTAAATAATGGAGGGTTTTCTTGATCGAATGGAACAAAGTTCTGATGTAATTCTTTTATTGTAGCTTCATTTAAAATGCTGTGACATCACGAACATCCGTGTAGTCATCAGGTTCTGTAGGACTGAGGATTCTCACCTGCAGAACATTTCTTCACCTTTCAGGTGGTTCTCCCTGGAGTCCTGGAGCAGGTAGTGAACTGCAGAGACTCTCTGGCTCAGGAGTATCTCATGGAGTGCATCATTCAGGTACAGTCGTCCCTCACAATTCATCACTTATTGCAGCTTCACTATCGCAGGTTTTGTTCTAATTCTGTATCGAGGAGTTTTTGCTCTATCGTGGGGTTTTGCGTTACATACTGTACGCTACCGTTACTTTGCAAGTGGAGGAGGAAGCCACCTCTCATCTCCTCAGCCTCCAGAGGGGCTATTTGGGAGTCTATTCCCAGTGTCAGAGCAATTTATACAGACTGGGGCAGGGCCCACACAGCAGGTGGGCGTGGACTAAAGTTTTCAGTGCTGCACCACGAGCGAAAGGTAAACCTGAGTGAGAAGGGTTTATACAGCCTTAAATATAAATAACTAATACAATAAATATAACGCCACTACTTAGGTAGTAGATTTTCATCTATCGTGAGTGTCTCTGGAACGTAACCACTGGTCCACGGTTCATTTGGTACCAAGCCACAAAACTGTTGAGCTTTTATTTAAGTCCATAGGAATATTTTATGTTCATTGGTCTGTAGGGGTTTTACTTTAAAAAAAAAAAAAGGCCTTTTTTCCTGTGCTAAATATATGCGCCTCTTCCTGCTGGACTTGGACATAGTTATTTCTCACATGCTAGCAAACATACGAGCCAACACTTATTTGCCGTCCAAATGGACGCCCAGCGAGCCGACGCTCACCTTCATGGTGGCGGGGGCCACTAACGCATTGTTTCAAACGTTGTCTGACTGAACTCAGCTGAACACCAAAACAAGGAAAAGGAAACCAGTAGCTTCCTAATCAACTAAGTCCACACTTGTTTGTTTAATTTTTTTTTTTTTTTCATTCAACCTGTATTTGCACAGTTTAATCCCATTGAGCCTCAAGGATTCATTTACAAGAGAGACCTGATTTTAATAGAGTGATGACAACATTGGATAACGATGACAACAATAGACAATCGTAAAAGAGTCATACACATTTATTTATTTATTTATTTTTACAAATTAAAATAAGATGGCAACAAAAAAAACGTAGCAAAAACTGCTAGATTATAAGGCGATGTAGAAACAAAACAGATTTAACAGATTTAGTAAAGTATAAATAAAGCTGTGGTCTGTTTGAAGGTTTTCCCTGATGAGTTCCACCTCCAAACCCTGAATCCTTTCCTGCGTTCCTGTGCAGAGCTTCATCAACACGTCAACGTGAAGAACATCATCATCGCTCTGATTGACAGGTACATCATGCACTGTAGGCCAGAGAGGAGACAAAACAGGAACAGGAAGTCTAAAAGAAGGTTTTAGACTTTAGACACGTTAATAGTTTTTACTTCAACTCATGAGCTTGAGGTAACCTGAACCGGTACCATATTGGACGGATGAAGAACGTGGACTTCTGTTTGCTCAGCTTCAGAAATGGTCTTTACAGAGTGTGCATGATTTTGTCTGGTCTTAAATTAAATTTGTAATTATCATACATCTTTCAGACTGGCTCTGTTTGCTCATCGAGAAGATGGTCCAGGTATTCCAGCTGAGATCAAACTGTTTGACATCTTCTCCCAACAGGTGGCCACAGTCATTCAGGTAAATAAATCAGTTTGTCCCGCTTGATTCTGTGTTTTCTGTAAAATGTCTTCTAACGTTGTCCTATCTGGTTCTTCAGTCCCGTCAGGACATGCCGTCAGAGGACGTGGTTTCTCTTCAGGTGTCTCTCATTAATTTGGCCATGAAGTGTTACCCTGAGCGGGTGGACTACGTGGACAAAGTCCTGGAGAGCACAGTGGAGATATTTAATAAACTCAATCTGGAGCAGTAAGCCAAAAACTGAATGAGAGCTTTCTTAAAGTTTAACATCCCGCTGCAGTAAAAGCCCTTCGTTGACTGTAGAGCTTTGAGTTTTCACCGTCTGTCTCCTCGCAGCATAGCAACCAGCAGCGCCGTGTCTAAAGAACTGACCCGCCTCCTGAAGATCCCTGTGGACACCTACAACAACCTGCTGATGGTCCTGCAGCTCAAACACTTCCCTCCACTTTTTGAGTACTTCGACTTTGAGTCCCGCAAGAGCATGAGCTGCTACGTCCTGAGCAACACGCTGGAATGTAACACCATCATGGTGTCTCAGGAGCAGGTGAGACATGTTGGAGACATTTGACCACGTGTTGGACAATAATTAATCAAAGTATTTTCTTTTTCAGGTGGATGCTATCCTGAGCTTGGTGTCCACGCTGATCCAGGACCAGCCGGACCAACCAGCTGATGACCCTGACCCGGAGGACTTTGCTGAGGAGCAGAGCCTTGTGGGTCGTTTTATCCACCTGTTCCACTCTGAAGATCCTGACCAGCAGTATCTGGTAGGTTCCTCCTAGTTTGTTTCTGCTCATGTTAAAAAAATAAAACCCTTTCCGATTGGGTTTGCATTGTTTCTTTCTTTTGCTTCAGATTCTGAACACTGCCCGGAAACATTTTGGAGCTGGTGGAAACCAGAGGATCCGCTTTACTCTGCCGCCTCTGGTGTTTGCTGCCTACCAGCTGGCCTTCAGATACAAAGAAAACTCCTCTGTGGTAAATAAAAACCAGTAACCCAGTTTCTTTTTCCTGCTTGTGTTCCTGCGTGCCATTGAGAAGCTCGTATGTCTCCGCCTGCAGGATGATAAGTGGGAGAAGAAGTGCCAGAAGATCTTTTCATTTGCTCACCACACCATCAGCGCTCTCATCAAGGCGGAGCTTTCAGAGCTGCCGCTGCGCCTCTTCCTGCAAGGGGCGCTGGCTGCAGGTGAAATCGGCTTCGAGAATCACGAAACTGTAGCGTACGAGTTCATGTCTCAGGTAGAACCGTGGATAAGAATGATGCAATGCCACGGTGTCTCCACCAGTGGTTTAATCTCCCCCCTGGTCCATCCCTGCAGGCCTTCTCTTTGTACGAGGACGAGATCAGCGACTCCAAAGCCCAGCTGGCAGCCATCACGCTGATCATCGGCACCTTTGAACGAATGAAATGTTTCAGCGAGGAGAACCATGAGCCTTTAAGGACGCAGTGCGCTCTGGCTGCGTCCAAGCTGTTGAAGAAACCTGACCAGTGCAGAGCCGTCAGCACGTGCGCTCACTTGTTCTGGTCCGGTCGCAGCACTGATAAGAACGGAGAAGAGGTGGGTTTCAGCTTCAGCCCCAACTCAGTTCAGTTCAGTTTATTTCTATAGCTCCAAGTCTCACAGAAGTCAAACAGTCACTATATTATAAAAGTCAATTAGTAAAAGTTATCTATCTAAGAAAGCAGCAGATTGTGTTTGTCACTTTGTCAGTCTCCCATCTCAAGCAAGCACAAAGGGAGTAATATAAAGGAAAAACTCCCTTTTAACAGGAGGAAACCTCCAGCAGAACCAGGCTCAGGACGAGTGACCATCTTCTTCTTCTTAAAAATTAAAATAAAATTTAACCATTTTAGAGCCATTCCTGTAATTCCAATATCATCCTCAAGTCTCTGTAGTAGAATATTGCGATCAACTGTATCAAAAGCAGCACTGAGCTCTAACAGGACCAGTACAGACACAAGTCCATTGTCAGAGACCATGAGAATATCATTAGTAGCTTTCAGCAGTGCAGTTTCTGTGCTATGGTGAGCTCTAAACCCTGACTGAAACTCCTCAGATTATTTCTGTACAGATGATCACAAACTGACCTGCAGCTATTTTCTTAAGAATGTTTTAGAGGAATGTTAGATTAGATGCAGGCCTGTGATTGGCCAGACTAACTCTGACCTACATTACATCAACAGACTTGCTGGCTTGAACACTCAGGAAGTGATTCACTCCCTAGTTTCAGAGCGAAACTCGTTCATCGTAAACAAAACAAAACCTAACAGTTTAAACGTCAAGTCTGAACACACAGGTGTATTGAGTTCTGTAAATCGGGTCAACATTTAGAACGGGTTCAACCAGTTGGTTTAAGAAGGACCAGGATTAGGAGGAACCAGCAGTGACCCACAAAGAGCTGAACTGGGTCAGCACTGCAGGGCTTCCCTCCTGCTTCTCTAATGATAGCAGCTTTAATATCCACCTTTAAATGGTGAATCCAGTTCTGCTGGACCTTTGTGGTTCCACCTCTTACTCCTCCATGTGACCTGAACAGAAAAGCTCACCCGCTCCTTTAAAACAAACACTGGAGGAGTAAATGATCACCTATCGATGGCAACACTTACCGTACTTGCCACCCTATAAGTGGCATCAGTCCAAATATGGCTAATAAAGTGGGGGAAAAAAACATAAATACGTCACTTCGCCATTTAAGTTGCATCTATTATGCGTCACTGCTGACATGTCGTGTTTGTTATGCATCACCTCTGACCACCCAGAAACGTGGGTTGGTGTTGCGCCAAAAATCAAATGGTGACCACGGTAGTGTGCATAGGAGGACTTTTAATAATTTAAGAAGATAACACTTAAAAACAATTATTTGTTTGCTCGACTTTATAGCAAAGGTGTGTCTCAGTTGAACTTTTCTTTAATAAATGTACTTTAATTGTCAAATCAGCTGCATTTCTCCTGGGCGGCGCGGCAAAATGCAGCTGATTTGACATTTGCTTCTGGAGTTCCAGAGCGAGACAAAGGTAGCTTGGTATGGCAAGCCAAGTGTCTTAATAGCCACTTTTACCTATTGAGATGCTTGGCTTGCCATATTAGTCGAGAGCCCTCTAGTGGCTGAAAATGGTAGTGTTCAATATTTTCTATATCAGAATGTTTGAACTCGTCAGTGGGTTATACTGTAAATATGGAAAAAACATAAATACGTCACTTCTCTGTATAAGTTGCAGGCATGCGACTTTATGCAAAAGCTGCGATATATACAGCGAAAATTACGGTATCAAAACGCACAAAACCCTTTGAACCTGATGCAAGGTTTTAAACCTCTGTAATCCTGATGGTGTTGTTTCGGGTGCTCTTCAGATCCGGGACGGGAAGCGGGTCATGGAGTGTCTGAAGAAAGCCCTGAAGATAGCCAACCAGTGCATGGACTCGTCTCTGCAAGTTCAGCTGTTCATCGAAATCCTGAACAGATACATCTGCTTCTACGAGAGGGAGAACGACGCTGTAAGACTTTAGAATAACATTTATTCAGATTTTACTTCTTTTATTCACAGGAAAAGATTCCTGCTCTGACCCGGGCCAGAGGAAACTGGTCCTGGGGTCTGTTGAGCTGTTGTTTTCTAAAACCCATTTGCTCATGTTTTTCTTGGACCAGTTGGATCAGTCAGTTTGTCTTCTGACAAGTTCAAGTTGTGTTTGTCATATGCAGGTTAACGCAAGGTCAACTGTACAATGAAATGTTCAGAATGAGAAGAACCAATTTGACTTGCTCAAAACAAAAGAACAGACAAACAAGAAATACTAAAGCATGCAAAAAGGGTACAAAATACAATACCAAAACGATATAATCCAAAAGAAAAAAATAGTAAACAGGTTGACTTCTGATGAGTTCTGCTGTATATCTAAAACACTGGACCTCTGTGGTTCCAGTCCTGTCCAGCATTGGTTCAGATCCTGGTTCATTTTCTAAAGTTCTGTTTGGTTCTTCATGTTTCTTGTGAGAACAGGCCTCTCTGACCTGCAACATCTCAGAAGTTTCAGATTTATCATCTTTATTATGATCCAATACTGTTTGTAGTTGTGAGGGCCCTGACGATGCTCCTCCCACTTCTCCCCCAGGTGACGGTCCAGGTGTTGAACCAACTCATTCAGAAGATCAGAGAGGACCTTCCAAACCTGGAGGCAAGTGAAGAAACCGAGCAGATCAACAAACATTTCCACAACACCCTGGAGCACCTCCGTCTGCAGAGAGAGTCCCCAGAGTCTGAGGGGCCTGCCTACGAGGGTCTGGTCCTCTGATCAGCGTCCCCAGAGTCTGAGGGACCTGCTTATGAGGGTCTTATTCTCTGAACAGAGTTCACTTCCTGTATCATGATGCACAGCTAACATCACTGCGATTCTTCCTGTGGGACGGAAACTAAACTAACCCCGTCGTCCATCTTGGCTCATTTCCCTGCTTTGTCTCATGACTCATGTCTTCTGATTGGTTGTTTCTGTTTTGGAGCATTGGATTGGACAGGAAACAGCATGCGAGTCCAGCTGCAGCAAACTGAAGAACCATTCGTTCTGATTTCTGTCATCTGCATCTTTCTGCTCGTTATCTTTCTATCACATGAAACATTTATTTAGCTAAATGTAAATAAGTTACGGAATCTTGCTGATTTATTTTCAGCCTAATGGTCACATAAAAATATCCAACCATATTATTTTGTCCTTTCATGTTAAATCAGGAGCTGTTGTAGGAAATTATGCTGAAGATTCAAATCAAACTGACTCCAGAGCTGCTCAGTAGTTCATCTGCTCAGTCTTATTTTGAACAAACTTTAAACTGCTCCATCTTCGTTGGCCTTTTAATCTGTTAAATGTTCTGGAACATTGAAGACTAAAGGCTCAGTGGTCACTCACTAAATCTAAGATAAAACTGATTCCCTGCACCCTGCTGGTCGTAACGAGGACCTCACAAAGGTATATATATTTGTATTAACTTTTCTTTTTGCATTAAATGTGTTTAAAGTCTAAAATCCACCTGATTGTCATGTTCATGAATAAAACAAAAAGGAATATTAAAAAAAATTAACCTTTTGTTTTTGTTATCTTTGTCCTGGCATTTATTTGTTTATAATAAAAACAACCTCCATCTTGTCTGACTTTCAAGATTTCAAATTAAAAGTCCTCTAGGTTTTTACGTCTGGTTGAATTTTTGGATAAAAATTACACAGCATCATCAGACGAACAGAACTTTATCCTGAGCTGTTTCAGAACTCTCCATCTTTACCTCTGATCTGTGGTTGAGTCCAGGAGACAAACCCAGACTTCTATTTCCAGCTGCTGCGGAACCTCAAGGTGTTCCCAGGGTCCATAATTCCTCCATGGTTCTGGGTCTAACCTGGAGTCTCCTCTCAGTGGAATGTTTCTGATAATCCTCCAAAGGGAGGTGTTCTGATCAGATGAACCTCTGTGGCTGGCTCCTTTACATTCAGAGGAGCAGCATCTCTGAGCTCCCACCAAATGACGGAGCTCCTCACCCAGTCTCTAAAGGCTGAGTCCACCCCATTCTACAGAGGAAGACCAGTTCAGCTGCTGGATCCAGGATCTGGTTCAATCCTGATCCAGACCACAGGTGAGGTTTGGAAATGTAGAAAGATCAGTAAACCCAGAGCTTTGTCTTCAGACTCAACTCTGTTCACCATGACGGACTGGAGCTATGCCCTAATTACACTCTAATTACTGATCAGGCCAAATATCTGGGAGTCCTGTCTAATAACTTTACTGAATGGAAACAAAGGCTGAACAACAATTATACTAAAAATCAGAAAAACATCTTTCATTTAAAAACGTGAATGAAGGATTTCAAAACAAAATGTCTCATTTCATTCAAAAGTCTAAACTGCACACATCAAGTTTGATTAGATTTAGGAGGCTTGTCCACACCTCAACAGAACCGAGTGTCTGAAGAACGTTCGCTTTAAATAAACATACAGTATAGAGCACGAGGCATTGCTGGTCTCGCGTTAATATCGGAAATATTTGTGAAACATGTTTAAATTACATTAAACCAGAAAAAAGGAAAAAATATAAATACATAAAACCATAAAGATATATATAAATCAACTAAATAAAAAAATTTACATTTATATATATATACACTATATATACACATAATATACACTACAGTACTGTACAGTACTGTATTCGTAAAAAAGCGAACAAACCTCACTGTCTAATATTTGCCTGAAGGACCCTGAATGCAACACGAAATGCGCATGCGCAGATATTGACGTTGGCAGTCCTTGTGAAGATATTCGTATTTATTTAATTTAAGGTCACATCAAAGTGTTTTTATGTTCTAAATGGACAAAGTTTTGTTTGGGAAACAATAGGCAAATTTTCTGTACCTCAGACAGATTAAATTAATTCGTTAATCTTCGTTAATCTCCGGAGGAAACGGAATAATGTCGACAAATAAAACAAAGAAGGTCAAAATGGCTACGAAAGCCTGTCCTGAGTGCGACCAACAGGTAAGTTAATGAAATCATTGAACCCTTTCTTTAAAGTGATATGGAGCCGGTAGTTCGGATGGGAGTGGGTTCAGGCTCGGTTCGATTCTGTTTCTGTGCCTCAGACTCTGAACTTTTCGTCTTAAATTAATTTAAATCTGCAGACTAAGACTTGTGATGTCTTTAATATTCTCTAACAATGTTTATTTGGTTTAATGCGAGTTAAAAAAAAATTCTGAAGAGAATAACTGAAATCATGGAAGTCAATAGAAAACTAAAAGTTTTCGTGTACATTTTAATTTTAATAGATTTACTGTAACGCTCATGTTGTAAAAGTAGATTTATGTTTTTAAAATAAACAGTTTTTTAAAGTGAAATCAAACGGTTAATTTGAAATATTTAGCTTTTATCTAATAATCAAAAAGTCAAAATAAGATTAATTTGTTGGCAAAAGATGATAAAATCCATCATTTCATCACCAAGCTTCAGTTTCTGTTCAACAGAAAGTCCTTCAGGACAAAAACTGATTCTGGTCCAAAACCCAGAAGAGTTTCCACAGGGTCACTGTTTACTTCTCCGGGTTTTATGTATGATTCAAAGTGCTGAAACTGAAGAAATGGACTGAAGTTTGTCTCCAACATCTCAGGGAAAATTCTGCTGCAGAGGACAGGAACACCCTCACTTTGGACAGGAAGGACAGGACTGATGGGAGACAGATCTGTGGCTAAAGACTAACTAGCTGAAGTTAGCTTCTTAATTAGCTCTATTGTACTGTATTAGCATTGTTTACTATGGTTTGTTTGTAAATTGTTGTTCTTAATAAAATAAATAAATAAAAAATATTTAGAAAAAGTAGCACTATTATAAGTTGTCTTAGCCATGCTAACTCCAGCAGCTTAGACGTGCTAGCTGTAGTGGCTAATTGAACCTGCTAACAGCTGCTGCTGTTTCTTCTTTTGGCTTTTCCCTCTTCAGGGGTCACCATAGCAAATCATCCTCAGTGCAGTGTTGCCAGATAGAGTTGAGGTTTTCCAGCCCAAAAGTCTGTTAAAAACCGCCCCATCACATAAAATCCTGCCCAATCAAAACAAAAACAAAAAAACAACCATGCATGCACACACACACACACATATATGTGTGTGCGTGTGCGTGTGTGTGTACACACACGCACGCACACACACAAACAATGCCCCCAACTCCTGTAAAGGTATATCAGTGTTTATATGGGGCCCAAGATGGTGTAGAGGCAGGGCAGCTGGCTTGGGACCCGAAAGTCCCAGGTTTGATCCCCGGTCACTGCATACCCCGTGGTGTCTCTGGGCAGCACACCTCATCCCCAAATTGCCCCCCAGGCGCCTTCAATAGCTGCCCACTGCACCACCTGGTGGTGGATGGGTTAACTACAGAGACTAATTTCGTCCTGTATGGAAGCATACATTGATGACATTGTGTGACATTATCATATTATTCTTTCCTTTTTCATCGCTCAGCCTAAAATGTCAGGGATTTTTTTCTCTCTATATGATTTCATCCTAATTTCAGCCATTCAAGGGTAATAATCTGTAATAGTCTTGCAGATTGAAATTAAACATTTAGTGCGTTTTTAGTTTTGATGTGTGCAGCTGCTTGTATGGGATTTGCAAATGAAGCCGTGTGGAATAAATTGCTTGGTCTGAAAGCAATCTAAACAAACAAAAAAAAAACAGTTGAACCTAAAGCCTGGCTGCGTGTAGACTATAATACATCATTTTTGGGTAACCAACTAGTAAAACCCCCAATCTTCTGTCTGGAGCAAAAACATGAATAAAATGAATAAAATCGACTCATTTAAAGAGAAATGTTGAGACATTTTGAAATGGAATGCTTGGCAGATGGAGCCAGCATCTAGCAACTGTTACATGCTCCATCTTAAGACGCTTCCGTGTTGGCTTCAGCTTTTGGCCGTAGCTGTTGCTGCTTGGCACAGAAAGGCCTACAGGCTGCTTCCTTCTTCACAATCTTCAAAGCAAATCTCTTGGGAGAAAGGTGAGAAGGAAGAGAAAAACGTTACAAACGAGAAAACTTTGACAACAATCTTTTGTCCTTTGTGAATATTACAATTTATAGAAATCGTAAACGTGCATGTAGACATAAAGGAAGATGTAGACTGTATAGAAAACTGGCCTTATGGTTTAAAAGGCCCTCCACTTTTGCGCTAATTGATGACAGAAGTACTTGCTAGGTTAGATGGGCCAGTCTTTGCTTTCAGCTTGAAACTTCTGATAGAAAACAGCTCGTGTCCTTTGGGGAAGTTCAGTTTACAGCCCCATAAAGGGTTGAATGTAAGACTTTTCGTTACAGTTTAGACAAATCCACTCCCTTGGGTGTGTGATTGTTTCACCAACATGTCAAGTATCTTCTCATTTCACCTTGGGAAAACCCCACGGATCTGCATAGATGTTCTCAGGAAAATATGCCAGTAGGAAAACGGATCTTAGCATTTAGAGTTTTAGAGATTAAAAGTGACAAGAAAGGCCACTTTTTCTCCGATGTGCCACTTTAACATCCCCTTTCAGCTGGCCACTGCGTAATACTTTTGGGTCGTCCAGGATTTGTCTTGGCTGGCTTGCGTTCAGCTGGCCCGGCTTCAACTATTGCAGTCAGTCTGTCTGAAAAGCCTTTCCCTAGCAGCATATTCTTTCACAGTTCAAGGACGGGACTTTAGGCGAACCAGCTCTCAGCAACACAGCGAACCCAGCAACCCCTTAGAAACTCAACGAACCCTGCTCTGAGCAACGCTGGAGAGCTCTGGACTAGAAACACACACACACACACACACACACACAGTCCTGTTCCACGGAGACTAGGTTGAGAAAAAACTTCTGAATGGGCTCTTGGCCACGATCCGGTGTCGAATCCAATGGGAACCATTGTGAATGTGAAATATTGGCGATGAGATCAGGGGCAAAAGCTCTTAATTTGTAGTTACTGAGTAAATTTGCAAACAGGCACTTGATAGCACCACAGGCCTTCATGATTAGTGAGATAATAAAACATTTCTTTAAATAAAAGCAGGATTTGATTACATTTTGGAGCTCTTAAAGGCCACGATTGTGGTTGAAACAAAAACAGGCTGGATCAGAAGAGAAACTGAATATATGTCAAAATGAAAAATTATTTTGAAAAACAATCAGATTTTAAACAGTTAAAGTGTTTGAGTGAAATGGCATCAGCCTGCTAAGCTGCTGCACGTGCTTCACATTAAAAGCTCATTTAAGATCAGGAGAGTTCAGTCAATAAAATTCAGACAGGATTTTAATCTGACACAGCACAGGAAGCCTCGAGTCAGTAACTGTTTAACTTTAATCCCTCATTCACACGGCTGTATGGTACAGAGTCTGGTTAATACCATGTGAGAAAATAAAATCCAACCCAGGGTTAGAAACTATTTGCTCGGTTTGGTAGTTTATGCTTTTAGTTTTGCAAGTGATGGAAAATTATGTGGTCAGAAAAACTGACCAAATTTACCCTTTCAGGATCAAGTTTTAGACAAAACGTTGTGAAATCCTAAAATCCACCACCTGCCAGCCAGAGAACAAGTGAGCAAGCTAATTTTAAATTAAATTAGCATCCCTTGGAGAAAAAAAATGCAATATTGTCATCATATGCTAAAGGTTTAAAGATTTTACATGAGCTCTTAACACTTTTTTTAGGCGATAGAAGTGACTCGACTACTACCACGTGAACTAAATTTAGCTCAGTAGCTGTAACTAGAACACTTTTTAGTGTTTTTTGATGTTGATTAGCTGTGGCGGCCATCTTGAATCAGATCATCTCACAGAGTTTTATCAGCTGTAGACGAACATCCAGTTAGTTTTTAAAAAGTTCCATTAAAATTCACCCGGTGGTTTATGATTTGGTAACAGATGGATAAACAATACGCACATGCACAGGCACTTTCCTCTCAGTGGCAGGTGATATTATTGATTATTGAAGTGATTATTATTATAATTATTATAATTAATATTACAATGAATGGACTTGTGGTTTGGATTGTGGCTCATACTATACATGTGTGGAAACACAAAATAAGTGCTCATGTTCATTATAATTCACATTTTTTAGGCACCAAATTCGGACTCCTTATGTTTTTAAAACATTTACGGTAATCATAATTAAATAATAAAATAAATAAAATATGTCCCTTTTGAATACAGTTGAGGTAAATAGACATTTTTTTTTTAAAGAAATGTAGTCACATCTGATGTTACAAGGATATTTTTCAACCTGGCAAGAAGATTACTGATATGTGAAAACTTAAGAGGAAAAAAAAAAACTATAATTACGAGGACAATAAATGTTTATACATATAACTGTATCTATTTAAATAAACAGTGAACCAAGGTCAGAGGTCACTACATGACATGCAGTAACCCTAAAATGAGACAGAATAAATGTCTCCCTGTGGCAGCTCCGTGAAATGCAGCAACCTGCCAACAGGATTAAAGCTCAAGTAAAATAAATCTGAGTTATGGAATTAAGTTGGGAAGGAAACAAAATCAATCTCCAAAATAATTTTTTTCACCTGAAGACCTGCAAAGAGTTAGTTTTTTAAGACATTAAATTCCAGCTTGGCACAAACTTTGACAAAAGCTCTAAAATGATATTTTATGGCAAGTTAAAAATCTCCGCTTCCTTTTTCTTCCCTCTAAAATGAAAATTTCAAGCCCTGTTATTTCTTAGCTGTGCTCTCGCTCCGCTCACGTAATGTTAAGTATGCACACAACGTGCACGCCGAGGCCATCCCAGAGAGGAGAACACAGTGTACCAGCAGACTGATTTACTACACAGAGCTGATGATTCCCAGGACAATCACAGCCCGAGCAACAGGCTGAAAATGGCTTCTTGTAATGTGCGTAAACACAAACACAAAAATGGACAAGAAACACACAGCAGTTGTGTTCAGGACAGATCTGGGCACAGCTTGCTGTGTGCAAGTGATAAGTTAAATCCTGCAGGACATGACCTGCTCTTTCCAAGTTAAGTCATTAGTCTAAAGTAAAAAAAAAAAGTCCCTTGTGTTTGTTGGATTTTACCTCACTGTCTCAGGAAAGACTAAAAACAGAGTCCTGTAAAATAAAAAAACAGTACAACAGCGTGGTGCTGAGTGGGGATGGAATAAATGTTAATTTAGTGTTTGTATGAGAGCAAAACTTAAAGTAAAATAGGAAGGGAAAGGTTTTCAATGACAAAGTCCACCTGCTGTAAGTGCTCCCCTGAAGGAGCGAACAAACTCCAACATACCTCCTTTCGGATCAGTTTGGTATTTAATAGTTTTGCTTGGTAGATAAATTAGATGAAAACTGACGACAACCTGAGAATTTGACGTTCAGATCAAAAACGCTTCTTACCAAAATATTCTAAAATCGACGGAAAGCACATTTCATGCCACAGTTTAAGACTTGGATCATGTTGGAGTTAGAGCTGCTTTGGTTAAACCTTGAAAATATTGTTATACTCAAAGGAACTGTCACTCTGTCTGTGTCGAGAAGGACTCTCAGGTACTACTAGACCTGTCACAATAGCAACTTTTGCTGGGTGATTAACTGTCTCAGAAATTATTGCAATAAACAATAATATTGTTTCAAATGCTGGTTAATTTTTGTGTATGGTAACTTTTTTGACCACTAGATGACAGTGTAAGACTGTTTGAACCTAAAGCCCCCCACATAGTTCTGCGTACGGCCGTACACCGTACATACGCCGTCGTACGCCGTACATACGCAGATGTACGCGCGTACCCAATACGCGCAAAGCTCAAATTTTACA
>JARVGQ010000759.1:13412037-13428158 GCA_031762355.1 Hypsolebias martinsi | reverse complement strand
TTTTTTAGTCTCGATGCTTGGTCCTGTGATTTCTGACAGGGTAGTTTCCAGATATTTTGTTGAACTTTCTGTACTAGCACTAGATGGTGTGGGTGTAGATGTGGTACCTGTAGAGGGCTTGAATGTAACAGTGGAGCTTTCTGCTCTGGTAGTCAGGATTCCTGGACCTGTGCTTGATGTTTCGAGGACAAATGTAGTGGAGGCTGTCACCGGACCAGAGGTAACAACTTTAGGAGGGATAGTAGTGACAAATTTACCTGTTGTACCTTCAGACGGAGTTGTTTGTTCAGGTTTCAGTGTGGATTTATATGAAATAGTGAAAGGTCCTTCTGTAGATGTTGTTTCAACAGTGGGCTTTGATGATACAATTGTGCTTTCTTGACTTGCTGTGCTCCCTGGTGTTGAAGGTTTAGAAACTGTTGTTGTAGACAGATATGTTGGTGTCTCAGTTTTAATTTGTGTTGAAGGTTTTGTTTTAGAAACTCCTTCTGTTGTTGATTCAGATGTTGCCATTCCTACAGAATAATGTTTAAAGTGAAGATAATAAGTGATTAACCTCTAATCAGTAATTTAATTAAGTGGAATGGAATAAGCTCAAATGCATTTTTAAATTTTACTCATTTATCTGGAAAGTTGTAAACAGTGTAAAAATTTTTTTACCTTCTGTAGTTTCCTGAGCTGTACTAAATATAAATGGAGATGTTGTCGGTCCTGCTGTAGTGCTTTGTAAGCATTCATAGACAGTCCTTGAAATGTTTCCATTGGCTCCACATTCAGCTGTGATGCAGTTTCCCAGTCCATCTGATGTGTTGTAAATAGCTTCCCCATAATTGTACATTTTTCCATTAATCATGCATGTACAAGCTGCAAATAAAAAATATTAAATTATTATTGTATATAAAGCACCTCTGATGATAAAGTATAAAGTATATAACAATTTTTCAAAAGATCTCTCATATGGCTCTGCGTGTACTCACACTTTACATCATAGCTACACTCTGTTCCAGATAACGTACAGGAGCTGTCAAAATATAGAGTTTTATTTTGATACCATAACGTAATTTATACCAAATAAAATTTTAAACATAAATTTCTGTCAGTAAAAATATCATGAGACTCTGGTACTATCTACATATTTACAAGTTTATGTTTAATTTGAATATTTTAATATGTAATAATGTTGAAAACATGTAGCCAGCCCATTTTAAAAAATGTTGTGAATGTTTGCATAAATAATCAGAGGGTGACTCTTCTTGTACCATGTGTAACAGTTGTTGGCTGGAACCTGCTCTCCTATGTTGTAGTGAATTCCCTTTTCATCGTAACACCCGCACTGGTCCCAGGAAACACACTTCATCGTATCTTCATTAAAAAAAGACTTGTCTTGGGGACACTTCGGATAACAGCCTGCAACACCACAAGATTTATTCCTTTGTTCATACTGAAACAAAAAAAAACGAGCAAAAAACAAATCTGACAAGCTAAAATACAAAACATGTCCAACTCGAGTTGTTTTTAAATTACAGAATTGACGTTTTACTAAAAATCAAGATGCTAATTATAGTTAACCTTCCACGGTGGTGGTGAGTTTGGAACAGTTTCCTGATGGATTCCTGCACGTCTTCATACAGTCAGCTCCGCAGGGCTTGTAGTGCCATTCGCAGTCTCCAGGTGAGTTATAGTAGTCACAAAAAATAGCTGTAGGAGAAAAAAACTCTATTTTGGTTCTTGGTACTACATGTACCTAAGATAATCAATTTACAGAGCAATGAAAAACTAAAGATGCAGCAAATGTTAGTGTCTAGGTGTCACACAAGAGAAAGATAACAAGCCTTTGATATGTTGTGTCTTTTTTTGCAGATTTTTACAGATGAAGCAGTGGGGATGAGGATCAGAACCTTCAGATCTGAGACCATGGTCCTCAGTCAGAGGATAGACTGTCCTCTCCAGGTTGTGGGTGAGGTTATGCCTCAAATGGAGGAGTTCAAGTATTTCAGGATTTGTTGTATTTCAGGGTTTTGTTCTCAGTGAGGGAATAATGGCACGTGAGATCAACAACCAGACCGGTGCAGCTTCTGCAGTATTGTGGACACTGTTCCAGTCCGTGAGGTGAAGAGGGAGCTGAGCTGCAAGGAGAAGCTTTCTGTTTACCATTCGTATACGTTCCTACCCTCACCTATGGTCTTGAACTCTGGATAGTGGCCGAAAGAACCAGATCAACATACCAACATACTTTTTGCCACTCATAAATATATAATATTGGATCATTTTCCTCAACAAATAAAGGACCTAATATAATTTTTTTTTGTCTGTGTTTAACTGGGCTCTCTGTATCTACTTTTAGGAATCGTGTGAAAATCTGATGATGTTTTATGTCATATTTATGCAGAAATATAGAAAATTGAAATGGTTCTCAAACGTTCATGCACTACTGTATTTACAACAGATGTTAGGACCATACTGGGTCAATCAACTCCATGTTCCTTCAAAGTTTCGTTTAATTCAAATCGCCCCTCTGAACTAAGCTGCTGCCCACCCCTGACTTTTAAGCTGAGTATTGTTTTGATGCACGACTGAGAATTGGGTTCAATCAAATAGAAATTGTACACAGTAGTTGAATACAACTGGATACAATATTGTGGAACTATAAGTAAATCTAAATTTCAGACAGATCTTTACAAGCCTACAGAGCAGCCTCTACGATAACTGATGGTTGAACTTACGGCACAACTTTGGCGTTCTCCAGTGAATACATGCCCCCGCTGTGTTACAGGCCTTAGCGTAGGCAGCCACAGCAGTGCAGAAACACTCACAGTCTCCTCCAGTGTCACAAGCACAGGAGTCCCTCACACAGGAGTCAAAGTATGGGCCTGGGTCAACCTGAAACAGAACACGGTCTGTTTAACTTCTCATCCCACGAGTAATAATACAAACTGTAACACTGGTGTTGATGCTGCAGTGCACCCCCCCCCCCCCACTCCAGGAGGACCTGTTGCAGGGATACAACCTGTGCATGTGGATTACCTTGGTATGACAGCTCTGGAAGGTGGAGCTGGTTATGATGCTGCACTGTTTCTGGGACCAGGCGGCCCGGTAACGGTTGGAGGCACAGGGGTCACTGATGAGTTGGGCGTTAGGGCAGCTGGATGAAACTTTCCAGCTGTTCGCAAACTCTAAAACATCTGTCACCATCGCTTGAGAGCGGGTGGTGAAATCATTTTTACTGTTGCCATCATAGTTTCCACAGAGACCGCAGACCAGACCCTGAGAAGACAAAACCCAAATTATTGTGACAAAGACGAGACTGAGAGTCTGTGGCTTTTTCTTGACTTCTGCTTCAAATCAAAGAAACATCATGCATCTGAATATATTACTAACACTCACAGATCAGACAGTTATGATCAGCAATCACAACAATCAAAGTTTTTATTCTCTTTAAAGTGAATGTATCAACACTGAGAACTGCACATCTCGTTTTGGATCCGAGTGTTAATCAGGACGTTTCTTTTATCTGAGATTCAACCTGAAATGAACCAAAATTAAACCTAACTGACTCAAAAGAAAGTTCAGTACAGTATAAGTTGGTGGTTTTACCTGAAAGCTTGGGCTGAGGGAGATGAATAGACTGGTCTTCTGGTCCCACATCAGAAGAAGTCCTGGTTTGATGGTCACCACAAGGTAAACACCCACTTTTTGTATCTGAACACCAAGAACCTGAATGTTCCCTTTGATCACCTCGAAGTTCTCGTCTTTAAGTTGGAATTCATTTTCCTGTGGACATCAACATAACAGTCGATAAATGGCTAAATCTGTTTAATGCTGCAGAAACCCCTGAAATCCAGGTGAGCAGAGCTCATTGCATGAAAGCAAAAAGACTCAATGCTGGAAGCTGTCAGGGTTTCAGAGTCAGAGTGGCTCTTTATATCGATCTTAGTCGCTGTCCTTCGCTTGCCGTTAGTCCAGACCGCTGCTGCATGTCTTTTAACAGAAGCCAGGAACACACCTCTCCAGTTTCAGCAGATGTACTCTGTTTTCATCTTGATTTAAAGATTGTTTTATTAACTTTTAAAGTTTTAAATGGTTTGACTTCCAATTATTTGACTGAACATTTTGGTTTTTATAACCATAGCAGAGCTCTGATATCCTCCATCCAGATTCTTTCAGAGTAGCCAAGGGAGAAACTAGGTGGGGGATCAGGCCACTAGACTCTGGACCAAGATGTCCATTCAGACTCCGGACTAACCTGACCCTTGATATTGGTTCTCCAGAGTCTGTTCAGTCTTTTAAATCTTGCCTTGCTTTTTTCCACTGGCTTTTATTTCCTGTTCAGTTTGAGTTCGGTCAGATCATTTTTGAGGTTGTGGTGTTTTCTTGTTTTCCCGTTTCAGCCTGTTTTTTTTTTTTAACCTGCTGGTTTTCCATCATTTTTTAATTTTATTGTGGTTCTTTCGGGTTTTACCTCCTCAACATTTTTTTTTTGGGGCTCTAGTGGCCTATTTTTTGTTGAAGAGGGTGGGGGCGAAACAGGGTGAGAGAGAGGGGGAGACATTGTGGAAAGGTTGTCGGGACCAGGGCTCCTACCTGCGACCGCCGCTGTGAGGACTAGCCTTGAACATGGGCCATGCTCTTAACCCCTGCGCCATAGCAGCGGCCCTCAACATTGTTGTTTTAAACGTGCAGAAGAAATCAAACTGACAGATTTTACCTCCAAAAAGATCTTGATGGTTTTAGAGCAGGTGGTTCCTGTAGTTCCACAGAGAACGTTCTCGGTGATGATTCTGAAGCTTCCGTCGCTCTGATCCGAACCACAGAAGTCCTGAGGAAGGCGTTCACACAGAACACGTTACTGGACCTGACTGCTCCGAGTGACTGAGTAAAACCCCAAACCTCCGCTGGTTTACCTGGAGCAGCGTGTATTCACACTGTCCGTTGAAGTCAAACCTCTTCTCGTCAAACGTGATGTAGTGACCGTCTCCATAGAGGCCACAAACTGCGTCGCACTCGTTGTCCGTGCACGTGAACTTCCTTCCACTACACAAGCTGCGGACACACAGTCGTAGATAAATAACAAACAGTGAGCATGTGGAGCTGAAATGTTTGGATTATGGGTTTGTCTTTTGTTTGTTCGTCTGTGGACCAACCAGGTGTTGCAGTCCACTGTGAGCGTCTGTCCTGGTTGGTAGACGAGCCCATTGTGGACACAGGGACAGCTGGTCTCGTCGATGCAACCTCCGGTTCCGTCTGACAGCAGCCCGTCGGGACAGACGCAGCCGGACATGCAGCCGGTACTGATCTGCAACCAGCAGACAGAAGGAGGTTCATCCTGATCTGGGTCTGATTAAACCCATAGAACCAAGTGTACTTACACAGTGAATATCCGCGGAGCTGCAGGACCTCTGACACTCAGCCCCTGGGGCCCCCGGCTCAGCAGTGGAACAGTCAAAGTAAACCATGGGGGCCACACATGATGCTGAGGCTGGAAGGATTCAGGTTTATTAGAATCAGGTCCATACTAAAGAGTCCAGACAGAAGAGCTGAAGAAGTGTCTGTTAGCTGCAGGTTTGATTTAGGTCCTGTCCAGGTCCCCGAGGCCCCCTGTCCTGCAGGTTTTGGATGCTTCAACACACCTGATTGAAATTACGGGACATTACCGGGCTTCAGCAGAACTGAATGTGTGTGTTGAAGCAGAGGAACATCTAAAACCTGCAGGTCACCATCCCTTATACGACGCAGTGACCAGTGAGCCGTCATCAGAGCATCTAGTGTCAACTTTAGTTGATTTGTTTCTTTGTCTGACTCCCGTCTCTCACATCAGGAGCAGATCTCTGATGATTTACAGTGGATCAGAACCAGTGCTCAAAACACTCAGCTCCAACCCGTTTGGCTCAAAGTCACTCAGTTTGAATTTTTGCAAACAATTTGAGGAGCTTCCCTTTTTCAGATGATCAAAAAAGTGTTGGAACGTCATCACCTCTGGTTCTGGAGCAGATTTTATACCTCAATATATGACAGGTTCAGCTGTCCTCTGAGATTCACTCACATGTCACATTCATTCATTCATTCATTCATTCATTCATTCATTCATTCATTCATTCATTCATATGTCTATTCATTCACGTATTACCTCAGCAGGTTGCTTTCCTTTGTTTTCTGTGGTGAACGCTGGTATTAACGATGTTTCTGGGTGTTAATTTTATTGGTTTTGTTGTTTACAGGGTTTTGCAGCAGTTTGTTGGCTTGTTTTATTTATTTTATTTTTTTCAATTTCAGTTGTTATTATATGAAATTGTTACATAAGTGATTTATCAAACCTGCAGGACAGAGATCCATGAGGGCCAGAACTGGACTCCACTGATCAGTTACTGTTTCAGGATATAGTAAACCAATGTTGTAACGATGTAACGCTGTAAGGATGTAACGTGGACCTACGCTGTTGTAGTGTTCCTCCAGAGCAGCTCAGAGCTCCATGTCTGCAGACGCTGGACGAACACACAGACTGTTAGACAGAATCCTGACATCGTTTGTTTGATTTGAACTAAAAGTTAATCAGGGACAAAAGTCTAATTCGTTTTCATCACAATAAAAAGAAAAATTGTGTTTTCTGTTATTTTAGCTCTAGTATAAAAAGGTACACAGTAATGTTTGCATGCTTTAATCTTTCAGTTGTTAATATTAATGATGAGTGTTCTATAAAACTTCTTTTTATGTTGTCTCTGTTTGAAAAGTACAGATTATATGTGAACGTCAAATGTCCAGACTTTGGATGTATGAGTAGTTACCATGTTGCTCCATCCTTGAAGACAGCTTGTCCAGCAGGAATAATGTTGTCTTTGTCATAGCAGGGACAGCTTTCACTGGACACACACTGTCCGTCTTCGTCCATGAAGGTTCCCTCAGCGCAGCCGCAGCCGTCCACCACGGCGAAGCTGTTCTGACACGAGAAATCCACCTGACTGAGGGAACGGCATGTACGACCACAGGAGGTCATGTTGGACTCATACACGGTCCCTGCTGGACAGGAGTCCCTGAATGTCCCTGCAGACAAACAACAGAATAACGCAACACGATTAAACACGTCTGTATTTATCAGGTCCAGAAAAGATTTAGAGTTCATCAAAAGGTTCCTCTGCTGTAGAAGGACCATCTACAGTCAGAAAAGAACCAAATGATTCAGAGAAGGTTCTTTGGTCAGAACAAAGTCCAGTTCTTTGGCATCAAACCAACCCGCCATGTCTGGAGAAAGAGAGACACTGAGTAGGACCCAAAGAACACCATCCCTACAGTCAAGCACGGAGGTGGAAACATTATAATTTGGGGCTATTTTTCTGTTAAGTTACCAACATCCTGCCAAGGAAATAAATGAAGTTTAGGGTCCTGGAGCAGCTGGTCTGGTCTCTAGACCTCAGAGGTCACAAAGGTGCAGGACTTCAAGTACTTGGGGTCCACTGTCCAGGAAAATGGGGAGTGTGGTAAAAAGGTGAACAAGAGAGTCCAGACAGGATGAAGTGGATGGAGAAAAGTTTCATAAGTGATTTGCGAAAAATGGGCGGCAGCAAAAGTCAAAGGAAAAATTAGTCTTAGTTTAGTTAAGGCTTTTATACAAGCCATGACTGTGAATTCTTTATTGATAATCCCAGTTGTGACTCTGGATTATTTATTGAGAATTCCAGATGCGATGGTGAATGTGTACTCACCACATATGACATCCCTCCATCCACTGAGGTAGACTCCGGCTGCCGAACAGGCGAACACGTACGAGGAGACGGCGGCACACATACAGTCCTCACTCCTGTCACAGCTGCAGCTGTCGTACATGCAGTTCTGAGGAGACATGGACCGGATGGACCCATCAGGGAGACTTTGAACATGTTGAGGTGTAAAATGCCAAAAGAAGCTGAAGGGTCAGTGTGAACACAGAAAAAGCAGTTTGAGTCAGAAGGGCTACTGGTGTTATCTGTTTGTGAGTGTGTTAATAACTTAAGTATGATTGTTTCTATTTTAGAGAAAGATCCAAATTAGAAAACTGTCAGAACTTTGTGAAATCAGATCATTAATGTTCAAAGGAACCCTGAAGCCATGAAGTGAAGAAATGTATTATTTTTTCTCAGATGAACGTGTTGGTAGACATTCTGACTCCCGTCCCAAGCAGGCAGGATTATTAGTTTTCAGACCTACATCTCTATAGGTGTTGGGGCTGACGACAGGGTGGCAGGGGGCGAACACCCCGCTTGGATCAGTCAGTTTGGAGCACCAGAACTGAGCAAAATTCTCTATGGCACACAAACGTCAAAAACCAGTGTTACTCAGAGATATGATGTGAAAAAAGCATGACATGGCTGAGGACACACGAGGTCCAGGACTTCCTGTGTACCCCTGGTGATATCTTGGCTGCAGGGATTTCCAAACTGCAACTGGACGTCATGACAGTCGTGTTGAGCTTTCCAGAATTCTGTAAATGTTGCAACAGTTCCCTCCACCAGGCCGCTGTCCACTCTGAAGTCATCACGGGAGTTGTTGTTGAAGTTCCCACACAATCCTGTCACAAACACCAGTTAGACACACGAGAGCCATTTCAACAGAGACGGGATCAGGGCACGTGTGTCCAGGGACACTGTGACGAGTTGGACACATACCTGAAGTGGTTTCTCTAAGGGACACATGAGCTGAGATGAAGACTTGCATCACAGGGGACAGTTGGACAGCCAGCTGGAGACCCACATTGGTGTTGATGAGAATGTAGAAGGAGGACGGCCTGAAGGCACTCAGCTCGGCTGCAGACAGGAGAAAACAAAGAAAACTGAAATGGCAGGACACGTTTGTTCAATATGAGACATCTCCTAACTTTCTGTATTAGTCTTCAGACACATTGAAATAAATGTTCCTGAAATAAAACCTGCGGATTTCTCTTGTCTCTCTCTGGATGATGTCTCATGTCTCTGTGGATTGTCTTGTCTCTGTGGAGGTCGCCTCGTGTCTTTCTGGACATCGTTTCATGTCTCAGGGGATGTCTTGTCCAGTCTCTGTGGATGTTGTCTCATGTCTCAGAGACTGTTTCATGTTTTAGTGAATGTTGTCTCATGTCTAAGTGGACTTTGTCTCATGTCTAAGTGGACATTGTTTCATGTCTCAGTGGATGTTGTCTCATGTCTAAGTGGATGTTGTCTCATGTGTCAGTGGACGTTGTCTCATGTCTAAGTGGATGTTGTCTCATGTCTCAGTGGATGTTGTCTCATGTCTACGTGGATGTTGTCTCATGTCTCAGTGGATATTGTCTTGTGTCAGTGGACACTGTCTCATGTCTAAGTGGACATTGTCTCATGTCTCTGTGGATGGTATCTCATGTGTCAGTGGATGTTGTGGCATGTGTCAGTGGGCGTTGTCTCAAGTCTCTGTGGACGTTGTCTCATATCTCAGTGGATGTTGTGGCATGTGTCAGTGGACGTTGTCTCATGTCTCAGTGGATGTTGTCTCATGTCTATGTGGATGTTGTCTCATGTCTATGTGGATGTTGTCTCATGTCTCAGTGGACATTGTCTTGTGTCAGTGGACACTGTCTCATGTCTAAGTGGACATTGTCTCATGTCTCTGTGGATGGTGTCTCATGTGTCAGTGGATGTTGTGGCATGTGTCAGTGGGCGTTGTCACATGTGTCAGTGGGCGTTGTCTCATGTCTCAGTGGATGTGGTGTATTGTCTTTAACTCACATGTAAACAGTGGCAGCTGAGACCGGATGTTGTTGATGTAGACGTGTCCTGAAGCATGAACTTTAATCACCTGAAAAATTCATCTTAACATCATTCAGCTGAAATTTGTTGGATTTAAAAACAATAGAAGTTCAATTTAATTTGAATAAAACCATTTTGTACTCTTTCATATTGTTGATGGTGGTTTGGATAACAGTGTGTTATGGACAGAGACTTCAGCCCTTTTGTCCAGCCTGTATGTTGGATGTCCCAGCTCTGATGGTACCAACTACTCAGAGCTGTCAGACAGAACACTGTTTCAGAAATGACCAGACTATCCCTTTAAACAGGATCACCTGCAAGCCTGTAAAGAGGGATTCCCTGTTTTCTCGCCAGTCTTTCATGAAAGCCGTTCAGTTTGTGTGCGTGCATGTGCATGTGTGTGTGTGTGTGTGTGTGTATGGACCTACCAAAGAGGTGGTGTCCAAGGCCAAAGTAACAGCTCTGAGACAGGTCCTGGTTTCAGCCAGACCACATTGCTCCTGGTCCATCAACACGGTGTACGAAGAGCCGTTACTCTCCTGAAACACACGGAACCTACATGTGAGCCAGAACACTACTGTGGTACAGAACATGTGTACTATGCAGAACATGTGTACTATCATGGTCTCAGGTCTCTGTGAATGTTGCTTCATGTCTCAGCGCATGTTGTCTCATGTGTCAGTGGACGTTTGTTTTAAAACTATTTGTTTTAAACCTTCTGATGGGTCCATCATACCAAACCCATGTCTGACTGTCAGTCTGTGCACGATGGAGCTCTTTAGAACTCAGAAGTGTGAAAGCTGGGTGTTGGTCGTGTTCTAACCTTGGTCAGAACGTAGGAACAATCCCCGTGGAAGGTGTACGTCTTTCCATCGAAGGTGGTGATGTGAGCTCCGCCCTCCACAGAACACCTTCCCGGACAGTTCTCCTCCGAACACGACCAGCTGCCGTCTTCACACACACTGTTCAAACACACAGAGGGGAGGTCAGCACAAACAGGCAGGCCGTGACAAGATTACAAGCTATCATTCCGACTTGGACTGTCAATGAGCGCTTGTCGCTATGGTGGTAACAGTCAGCCCACATCATGATGCTGCCACCACCATTCTTCATTGCTGGGACGTGTGATCAGTTCCTTTGAACTTGGTTGGTTTTTGCTCAGCTTTACAGCTAAGACGTCTTCTATGGACCGGTGTGAGCCTTAAACCAGGTCTGATCACTTTGATGGCTCTCAGGTGGACTTAGATCCAGGTGCTGAAACATCTCAGCAGAGATCAGGAGGAACAGGGGGAACATGAGCTGAACTTCAGGAGTGTGCATGTACAGATATTCATTATTGTCGGTGAAGATTCTCAGTCATCCAGGACATGATAAATTCAAAAAAGTTCAATACAATAGTATTGTATAATAAATACTTCAATATAATAGTCCAGTTGTTTTTGTATTGAACTTTTTTGAATTCTTTATTGTCGTTCGCACCACATGTGGTACATGTGGTGGAGCGAAATTGTGTACACAGGGTCCCAGTTACATCCAACAATAAAATGTAAAAGAAAAACAGTACAAATATCTGAGATAAGAACCAAGATATCATCTAAGAAAAACACCAAGCACTAATAGCATAAAAACAATACGCTGCACAGCAGCATGAACATGAGTTTGTGTGAGCAGATGAACACGCATGAACACAGCAACATGAAACAGATCAGCAGCAACATGAAACAGATCAGAAGCAACATGAAACAGATCAGCAGCAACATGAACAGATCAGCAGCATGATGTGATTTTTTTTTTCACAGAGATTATTCTGGTTAGATCTTCACGAGTCTAACAGCCTCAGGGTAGAAGCTGTTCCTCAGTCTTGTGGTTCTACACTTAATGCTCCTCAGCCTCCTTCCTGAGGGGAGTGGGGGAAAAGTGTGTGTGCTGGGTGAGTGGGATCCTTCATGATGCAGGTGTCTCTCTTCCTGCATCTAGAGGTGTAAATGCCTGTGATGGTGATGTGATGTATTGGTGAATAGGAAACATTGTAAAGCTGTAGAACCTGAATGAGGTTAAAGGATTCAAGGATTCAAGGTTCTTTATTTGTCATTCGCGCCCCATGTGGTACATGTGGTGGAACAAAATTGTGTACACAGGATCCCAGTTACATCCAACAATAAAATGTAAAAGAAAAACAGTAATAGGAGCTAAGCTATGAACTAAGAAAAACATCAACTAAATTTACACTAAGCACTAGTAGCATAAAAACATTACGTCGAACAGCAGCACGAACATGAGTCTGAGTGAGCAGATGAACATGCATGAACACAGCAACATGAAACAGATCAGCAGAACAAACAAAAAGCTTTTAGATAACTTGTCCAAGGCTGCGGACCTATTGGCAATCTATTTTTGATACTTTCTCTGGGATACGTGGAAAACTGTGCGCCTGTCACCATTCATTTTATTGTTTAGGTCGTACTTGTGGATGCTTCCTTCAGCAAGTGCAAAAGGAATATGATTGCTTTTGGATCTCTTCTAGCCAGGAGCCTTTTTTATGCAGATGGAAGGATCCATATCCCTCGGCATATGAACACTGGATAAGAGAAGTCATGCATCATGTTCATATGGAAAAGTGTAGGTATATACTCTGAAAGGTTCTGTTGACAGACTTTGGGACACTTGGTGGCCATTTGGGTCTTATGTTGAGAATATGTCAATGCCTGTCTAATGTGTTTGTGTCTGTGTAGCTGATCCGGTGTGGGAGGGGATTTTGTTCTATGATTCTTTTTTCTCTTTGTGTGTGTGTGTGTGTGTGTGTGTGTGTGTGTGTGTGTGTGTGTGTGTGTGTGTGTGTGTGTTCTAAAAACAAAAATCAATAAAAAGACTTTGATTAAAAAAAAAAGCTTCTTGATATGTCTACAACTCTTAGTTTGTTTATTTTTTATTTTATTTATTCATTTTATATTCAGTAAATATTTATATAAAAATATTATTTATATTATATTCAGTAAACTAAAAAAATAAATAAATAAATAAAAAATAAAAAAAACAACGCAGCTATAAAAACAATTCTTTTTATTGTTACAAAAGTAGATAAAGGACAATCTAAGAAATTTATTTTTATATCATTATTTTTAGATAATTATATATTTATCTTGTTATCACAAGATAGCGCTCGTGTTTTTAATTTAAGAAATGTGTTAAATAGTTTAATTGACCCTGATAAGTCAAATACAATCCAGATGTTGGACCTCACATTTCTTTCTGTTTGATCCACTAACAGAACATCTGGAGTTCTGATCTCACCAGGATCTGCAGCTGAGCGAGTACGACTCTCCTGATTGGTAGGTGCTGTTGCCGTGCAGGCACGGACACTGACTGACAGCAACACATCCAGTGTTACCGATATCATCCAACACGGTTCCTAAGGAGGACAGAAGACATGGACGTCAGTGAGACACGAGAGGCTCTGCATGTCCTCTCAGTATGAAGTCCAACAGGTGAGCGTTACCTGCAGGGCAGCTGCAGCCATCATGGCAGTGCTCATCACACGTCCGACTGGCCTGAGGGTTGGAGCAGCTGTCAGGACAAGGACTGCTGCACTCCAGGAACTCCATGTTGGACGGACACGTCTCATCTGTGAAAACCATTTCATTTCAATGAGGACAATGTCTGATGTGACGTTTGTCACAACACAGCGGTGCTGAAGCCGGGCTGATGTTCTTACAGCAGAAGGTTTCGTTCCTCCATGCTGTGGGGCTTCCTCCTGCATGGACACACTGTCTGGAGAACTCTGAGATGGTTTTACACAGGACCAGGTCCGAGGTGTCTTCAGAGTTGCACATGTCCACCATGCAGGCTTCAGTGAAGGACCCGACATCCAAGAGGTTCTGACAGCTGCTGAATGCATCACTGGAGAAGATGTCCTTGCAAAGAGCCTGAAGAAAAACATCACATACTGAAAAGTCTGACCTGGTCTACGGCAGGTTCTGACCGGATCAGACTGAGGTGGTACCTGAGCCTCACAGCTCGGAGCTGGGCTGAGTTCTGGTTCCACGCAGGATTCTGTGGGTCCGTTCACCTTGAAGATTTCAGCGTAATCCACCACGGACAGCAGAACCCCTGCAGGAGGACCACCGCCACACAAGCACAGCATGACTCTCAGCTACTACCACAACACGTATCAACAACCAGCTCTGTGAACTTGCTGTGGCGGCATCTTGGATCCTGTAACCTTTCACCCTTCAATAATAATTTTAATAATATTTTTTATCAAATTATTCCAATAAACCAAAAACTGATTTTATTTCCAGAATCCCAAAGATGGAAAAAACATATCGATAAAAAACTTTTAATTTTTAAATAAAGTAAATTAACATTTTAATAATATTAAAGTAAGTTTTTGTTGCATTTTGTTCTGTTTTTACTCAATTTTACTTTCAAACACTTTGAGTAACAATCTGCAGTAAAAAAGATTATTATAAAATAAACTTTATCAATAAATAAAGTTTAACATTCAATGAAGTTTATCAATAAATAATGTTCATAAACAAACAAAGTTAATAAATAAATAACTCACCATCTTTGATGAAATCATTGGAAATCCCGTCAAAGTTTCCACACAGTCCACACGTCTGGTTCTGATATTTTTTATCTATTTCAAGCTGTGAAGATATTAAAACATCACTTTGTTCAATTAAAAAAATAAATATAATAAGACAAAAAGAAATCAGTCATTTTGTCTGATCCTTGAAATTAAATTTTATGTTGGCGAAACTTAGAAACAAAGCAGCAAAACGTTCTGGATTTTATAATTTTAAAATGGTAGAAGTATTATGTATTATTGTGTTTCCCTCCTGAGGGTCATCAGGGTCACTGGTTCTGATACGTGGACCACGCCCGGGTCAATCTAAAAAAGCAGAAGGTTCGGGAGACACATGAACTCTGTGGACAACAAAATCTACCAGACAGGACACCGACGACACTAAGATGCCTTTATGGACAGTTTGATGGACGGAGATGAAGCCTCAACACTGAAGTTTGAATTTGAGCTCCACTCTGCAGATCTGAAGCTCCTCGTATGATTTAATTAATTTGATAACAGAACAGAAGCCCAGCTGTTTTGTTTCTGGAATGTTTGGTGTTTGTCGTGTCCTGTGAGACTGAGAATCTACAGCAATCCCATGCTGCGTTGACGTGAGCTTCTTACGTCAAAGGAGTCGTCCAGGTTCCAGACAGCTTTGATTCCAAGACTGGCTTCAACAAAGATGGCTGAAGTTGTTTCTTTGATTGTGACTCCAAAGGCAACATGTGGCAGAGACACCCTGCAGCGACACACAGAGGCTAAATCTACCACTTTACAGTATTTGTTTTAAAATTAATAAAACATGAGATCACCAAGTCCTGGTTCTGGACTGAGCCCAGTTGGGAACTGGACCTGGTTCTGAGCTGAACTCACGTTTCCTCATTGACTGTCACTGAGCTGTTGGAGATCTCCAGGGCCAAACCATCCAGCTTCATGCTGATGCTGCTGATGGAGGATGAGGATGAGCGCCTCATCGACACGACGAAGCCTCCGTAAGTCCCTCGGCACTGGGACACGAGGATGTGGTTGCAGGTGGAAGGAAGCTGGAAGAACTGTCCGTCAAACGTCTTGTAGTGATGATGTCCCCATGTTGTGCACACCCGGCCGATGTGAGACACGTTGGCTGCAGAAACATTTCAAAACGTGTTGCATCATCTGATAAAAACGGGTAAGATAATACACGTTACTATGGTTACCTGAGTCCAGGTTCAGAGTCTGTAGTGACGGAATGATGGTGACTGCAGGAAAAAAAAAAGTAATTGTTTTTATAACTTTTTTAATTATCAAAATCAATCATAAGGCTTGGATCCTAAAGGGTCATTTTAGGTTAGTTTGATAGAAGAATAAAAACAACAACAGCAACAACAGCAACAAGAACAATAATACTATTAACAACAACAACAAAAATTTTAACAATAATAATAATAATACAAAGTAATAATAATAATAATAATATGATCATCGTCTTCCGTGCTGTCCACTTTGTCTCAGAGAGGCCATTGGTGTAATGTGACTCTGACGACCTTTGACATCTGATCTCTGTGGAAGATGTGCTAGACTGTAGTTTCAAAGTCAAAGTCAAAGTTTCTTTATTTGTCATTCCCACCACATGTGGTACATGTGGTGGAACGAAATTGTGCACGCAGGGTCCCAGTTACATCCAACAAAAGTATTAAATTGTAAATATGAACTAAGAAAAACGTTAAACTAAAAATGCACCAAGCACTAGTAGTATAAAAACAATACGCTAAACAGCAGCACGAACATGAGTCTGTGTGAGCAGATGAGCACGAATGAACACAGCAACATGAAACAGATCAGCAGCA
>JARVGQ010000759.1:13363487-13373609 GCA_031762355.1 Hypsolebias martinsi | reverse complement strand
CTAGTACAGAAACGTGTCAGACTCTGTCTCCACCTGGTGGGGAGCTACAGAAAGATTGAGCAGTGAACATAATACGAGTGTGGACAGCGACAAATTACATTAAAACGTTTAAACTTATTCTGCAATTTTTAAGAGTTTTTTTTTCAAGTCATTTAAATGAGCATGTATTTCATTTTCACAAAAAGTCTCACAAACATCAGGCTTTTCATTTCCGTCCTCCATCTTTCAAAGTCTAGTAGTTGAAATGAAAATTACTGAGTAGAGGAAATTACAACAGGTGCATGAAAAGCGGGTAAACTTGTTTGACATATCATAAAGTTCCTATTTAAGTTTATAAATTTGTTGTTTTAAATGTTTATACATGAGATTAGGACGATCCCTGCATTATTTAATTCATACTGAGGTGTCCAGCACACAGTGTGAAGTTTTAAATAACAACTCATTTCTGAGGTGGAGATTTTATTGTGCTGAAAGCAAAGTGTCCCTGTTCTTCTGTCTAAGCTGCAGTTTTAATTGAAATAACATTTTAAATGCAGCATTAACCAGAGAAACTGTATTTTCTAAGACAATGCAGTGTGCTGACTTGAATTTTGCAGAAGAAGCTGAAACTGGGATGGTAAAGTTAAAACAAGAAGAACAAAACATGAGCTATAAGCTAAAGGCAGCAGCAAAACTGTAGACAAAAGCAACAGATTATCATTCAATCTAATTTAACTTAATTAGCAAAATCAGTACATATGATACTACAAGAAAATGAGGTCAAATAAAAGCTACATTTAGCAGAACAGATGATAACGATCTGTAATGTTGAAGATAGTAAAAAACAGAAGTTATAATAGCTAAATAGTATCTATTTTAGAAGAAAGTGCACGTTCTTCTGTGTGGGGTGCACAGTGCCGGGTGCAGTGGTTTTTCGACTCTCCTCCGTCATCTTGTGGTGGAAACATCACCCTGCACTACACTGTGAAGCGGTTTTGTTTGTTGTTGTTGTTTTTTTTTACTATTATTGGATGCATTTATTTTTATTTTTTTTAATTATTTAATCCTCTTCATCAGACTGTCATACAACAACAGAGTGTCTTCAGTCAGAGATGTGTGGAGTCGGATGGGTTAAGGAGTACAGGCACAGCGGACAACATCTTTTGCCTGTAGACGAGCCACAGCCTGAAGAGGTCACAACAAAGCCTGATGAACTGACGTGTCTTAAAACATGGATAAAGTTGAATCTGACAAAATTCAATCCAACAAACATGAAAAGACTCACACCAAACAAGCAGAACCAGGCAAGGAACAACAGGAACAAGAGACTGATGGAAGAATGACTTTGAATAAAAAGTACACACCTGACAGATGCTTAATGCATACTGATGGTAATTTGTACCTAACCAGATAAGGTAGAGTACCAAAACCAAACCGTAAGTATTTACATTGAGAGACATTGTATTATGTGTTTTCAAAATATGTTTTTATGTCCAAAAACATGCATGTTAGGCTGATTGGTAACTCTAAATTGACCCTAGGTGTGAGTGAGACAGGTCCTTCTTGTAAATGAGTCCCCGTGGCTCAACGAGGCTAGCCTGTATAAATAAAGGTTGAATGAAAAAAAAATGTATCCACATCTCTCATCTGGGTGTACTCTTCGGTCCATGTAACAAACTGTGTGTTCAAAAAGTCTTTTAGGAGCAAGGGGCGCTACTAAGCTGGTGAGTGGCTGAGTGGAGTTTGCATTGTCCTGAAACACACCAAACTGTTCACACAAGAAAATAACATCACACATTATCCTCGCTAAGATCCCCAAAACCAGGGTCACTCTCCAGGGGTTTTGTAACAAACTTATGGTATTTGAAAATAATAGACTGTTTCAATTATATTATTTCTGGGACCTTTTTAATAAAACTATTGTACTCCATTCTCCCAAAATGACAAAATAAAAGATAACAACCACAATCAATTTTCAACCCTTTCCCTCGGCCTTTCGATGCTTCAGTGAGTTGGGAGGCCCTTCCAGGTGAGGGGGGTCCTTTGTGGCTCAGGTGTGATGAAATTTCTAGGACTGCAGAGATTTCTTCGTGTGTGTGTCTCTATATTTATTTATTTTATTTTATTTATAAATTTGTTCATTTTAAAATACAATTCAAAACAATCCCATAAACTAACTATAACATACAAAATATAAAAATGAAAGGTAGCAGAAAGAAGAAAAAACAATATATCTGCCCCTTTTTTCAAACAATTAGTCCAAACAAAAATAATCTTCAAGTAACAGAACAACATGAATAACTATTTCTAATTTTTCTAACTCTAATACAATACACATTAAGCTACTTCATATATTTTTTTAACAATTCAGTTTTGATCATTTTCTTAAATGTTCACATTGATTTGGCATTTTTAACGTCTTTATCCAAACTATTTCACAATCCAATTCCCTGGATTGAGGTAGACCGTCCCTTCAAACTCGTTCTGAATTTTGGTTTTACAAATATGTCTATCCCCTTAGATTATAACAACTTTGTCTTTTAACAAAATGTATTTGAATATTTAAAGGTAATGTGTTATTCTGAGCCCTATACATAATTGATAAAATACTATAATCTACCAAATCATGGAACTTCAATAACTTCAGTTGATACCACGGTCACAGCGTCAGAATGCTAATATACATGGGTTGCAACATCAGAATTCTGATATGCCATGGCCACAATCACTGACCGACCAGTCTCAAAGCCAGAATATTGTGTTTTATGATTATTAGTGTTTTAGTGTCTTTAAACTGTTGGTGGTTTCATGAACTTATACAGTACTTGCCTAAAACTGAAAATAGTTTCCACTGTTTTTTTTTTTTAAACCTCCCTTTAGATTTGAATTCTAAACTTAATGAAGAACCATCTCAATACTTCAACCAGTTCCTCACCGGCTGCAAAAGCTGGAGGAATTTTTTTCAGAAAAAAAAAAAAAATCACTTGAAATTGCACAGTATTGCACAAATATTACACAAATGTTACACAAACCTGGTTCAAATGTTGCTGGGTGTTGATTACACCACAGTTCCAAAACGGCTTCATTTATTGTACAGCACATTAGTCCAACTGACATCCTCTGAAATGTGCTCCATTAATTAACATTTTTGTAACAGAACAGCACTTTAGCCACTTGCAACTACTGATTAATGGTTACAAGTACCGAATGTTGTGCATTAGGGCTGTGGTAGTTCTGCGTGACAAGCGATAAATCCGAACCAGTCCAGCAGTTATTTTGTCCTCAGACAGCAGATGTGGACTTCAGAGAAGAAGCTGCTGGATGAGGATTTCCATCCTGCATGAGGATCAGACTAAGCTGCTGAGGTCCTAATGATCCATGTTAACAATTCTTTAGACCTTGGTTCTGTCAGCTCTTCTATAGTTTATACATTAAAATGTCTACAATCATTAAAGTGAAGTTGCACTTTTGAACAGAGGCTTTGTTGTAACCTTTTTAAATTCCTTGAAAACCTTTCTAATGTTTTTTTTTTTTTTTTTTAATTTTTTTTGCTGTTGCCTGACATCCTGGTTATTTGAAAAATGGGGCAGATATAATAAGATTTTTTTTCTTCTTTCTGCTGCCTTTCATTTTTTATATTTTGTATGTTATCTTTTATGGGATTGTTTTGTATTGTATTTTAAAAATGAACACATTTTATAAATAAAAATTAAATAAAAAATATGTTTATTTACAGAACCTGGGCACAAACTATTCCCGGTCGTGTGGAGTTCTTCTCCAGCGAGGGCTCTGATACCTCCATACCTATTCCCATTGTGGCTCTGAAGAATGTGGACGACTCATACCCGCCTCAGAAGAAGTCCTTCATGATGCTTAAGTACATGCATGACCACTACCTGGACAAGTACGAGTGGTTCATGAGGGCCGATGATGACGTCTACATCAAGAGCGAGAAGCTGGAGAGCTTCCTTCGAAGCCTGAACAGCAGCGAGGCCATCTTTCTGGGCCAGACTGGAATGGGGGCCCGTGATGAGCTGGGAAAACTGGCTCTGGAGCCCGGGGAGAATTTCTGCATGGGGGGTCCTGGCGTCATCATGAGCCGGGAGGTCCTAAAGAGGATGGTGCCCCACATCCGGGAGTGTCTGCAGGAGATGTACACCACCCATGAAGACGTAGAGGTGGGCCGGTGTGTGAGGAGATTCGCCAGGGTCCAGTGTGTCTGGTCCTACGAGGTAGGTGGTGTTTTTGTTTTTTGGTCTGTCTTCTGTTTATTGAAGTCCAGATTCAGAACTAAATCAGTCAAAAAACAAACAAACAAACAAACAAAAACTGCAGCTATAAAAAGATGCGGATGATGCAGCAAAAATCAATGATTTGTTTTTAGTAAAATCATGATTTTATCACAATTTTACACTGATTTTTAACTTTTGATTTGAAAAAAATATTTAGCAAGTTAGAAAACAATTCAACCAAATTGGCTCCATCACAGAAGGAGGAGGAGGAGGGTGGAGCAGCAGTCCCGTGGTTGGACCAGTTACCATCCACAGTAATCACCTGCATCACCATCAGAACCAGCAGAACCTGCTGCTAAACCTGCAGCATCCAATTACAGCAGATTATTCTCTAAGAGCCTTAAGGTCACCATCCAGGGATCACCGAGGGGCCGGGACTCAAACGGATCAATGTTTTGATCACCTGCCTGCTTCAGGTTCATTAATGCTGTTCATTCAGCAGAACGCCTACGTCCGAGTAGAAACCACCGTCGCTGCAACCGACGCCCGATTAAACGTCTGTCCAGTTTCCACACATTCTGAGACGGAACCCGGTCATTGAGCGGGGACAAATGGGAGCAGGGACAAATGATATTGGGGACAAATGGGAGCATGGACTTTAGAATGAGGTGAGTTCTGAATGAATTTCAGCGGGCACAGATCAGCAGATTGCAGGTGTTTGAGTCCTCAGAACAGGTCTGTCTGAAGTTGTTGTCCACGAATCTTTTAACAGTTTTATCTTGTCTGACTTTGAGCTTTTCGAGCCACAGGCATGCAGCTGCTCTCCACTCAGCTTCATCCACATTAAACCAGTTCTGCCTGGTTGAACGCCTCTGCTTTCTTTGCCTTCAAGTAATGAAGCAGGGGCACGCCTGTGGTTTCTGTGCAGACAGACCCAAGTCTCGCAGACGGTTCCTCCTCTGTGACTACGACTACATGTATGCTGTGAGGGGTCATGAAACCTCAATCATCTGGTCCTCGTCAGCGTTTAACCGTGGAGTTATTTGGGTTATTAACCAACTCAGAGTCAGAGATTCTTTATTGTCATTCACATCACATGTGGGACATGCAGTGAAACGAAATTGTGTGCACAGGGTTCCAGTTACATCCAACAATAGTAAAAATATAAAGTGTAAAAAGAAACAATAAATAAGGATCTGAGATATAAACTAAGATCTACGCTAAACCAACACCAAATGGTATTCTAAAAGATCTAAAACATACAGTACTGTATATGTCAGTCACTAATAGTGCTAAACAATACACCGAACAACAGCAGCACGATTCTCATAGGTTCTGTTTGGCTAAAATGTACACACTTAATGTTGGATTTAAAATCTCGCCAGGAAGGAATGCTTGTCGCCTGCCACCTTTCAGGCCACAGATTTAGACTGAGGTCATCTGTTGAGAAGTGACACTCAGAGTTTGGGTTGTTACTGACTCTCAGCTACTACCACAGCTCAATAGCTGTAAACTGACTGAATTGAAGCCATTTTTGGCTAATGTCGATTAGCTGTGGCAGCCGTCTTAAACTGATTTGACTGCAAAACTTACCAGCTCTGTAAACTCAGCATCGCAGTTTGTCAGAAACCTTCAGTGTTGTTTCCAGGCTGTTTGCGTTGCTGTAGTGTTCTTGTGTTCAGCGTAAACTCCTGTATTGACATCAGTGCTTATCTCTTGTCTCTCTGGGAAAATGAACTGACAGACTTGAAGTTACACAAAACCAAACACACACACACTAATGACACACACACAACGACACAAACTCATAACAACACATTGACAACGTCACAACAGCATCTCATGAGCTCATGCCTCGTTCTTCTGAAGGTTTTTACCGTTTCAGCCTCACAGAGGCGGCGTTTTGTTTTAGGAGTCTCAGAAACCAAGTTCCAGAATAAAAACGCCTCCCTGTTTTCATGTGATCAGCCAAAGCACCGTTTTTTAAAATGACGTCATCGCTTCGCCTCTGACCTGAAATTTTGTCCTTGTTCTAACAAGACATTTTATGGTCAGTTAGTTTAAAGTGTTCTGTTCTGTTTTCACAGATGCAGCAACTCTTTTACGAGAACTATGAACCCAACAAGAAGGGCTACATCCGAGAACTGCACAACAGCAAGATCCATCGGGCCATCACCCTCCACCCCAACAAGAACCCCCCCTACCAGTATCGCCTACACAGCTACATGCTCAGCCGCAAGATCGCAGACCTACGCCACCGAACCATCCAGCTCCACAGGGAGATAGTCCAGATGGGACGCTACGGTGCGGCCGAGCCCAGCCGAGAGGACCTGCAGCTCGGCATGCCTCCTTCGTTCATGCGTTTCCATCCTCATCAGAGAGAGGATGTCCTCGAGTGGGAGTTTCTGACAGGAAAGTACCTGTTTTCATCGTCCGACAGTCAGCCGCCACGCCGTGGGATGGACTCCTCTCAGAGGCAGGCCTTGGATGACATCATCATGCAGGTGATGGAGATGATCAACGCCAATGCCAAGACGCGGGGCCGAGTCATCGATTTTAAGGAAATCCAGTATGGCTACCGAAGGCTGAACCCATTATACGGGGCAGAGTATGTTTTGGATCTGCTGCTGCTCTACAAGAAGCACAAAGGAAAGACCATGACAGTTCCTGTGAGGAGACACGCTTACCTTCAGCAGACCTTCAGCCAGATCCAGTTCAGAGAGGAGGAGGAGATGGATGCCAGGGCTTTAGCTAGCCACATCAACAAGGAGTCCGACTCCCTGTCGTTCCTGTCCAACTCCCTGAAGATGCTGGTTCCCTTTAAGCTAGCCACTTCTGGACAGGACCAGAGGGAGCCGAAGGAAGATAAGGTCAACATTCTGGTTCCTCTGTCGGGGCGGTACGACATCTTCGTTCGCTTTATGTCAAACTTTGAAAAGGTTTGTTTGATCCCCAACCTGAACGTGAAACTATTGATCCTGCTGTTCAGCACCGACAACAACACTGAGCGGGTCAAACAGGTGGAGCTGATGAGGGAGTACCACCTGAAGTATCCTCGGGCTGAGATGGAGATCAAACCTGTAGCTGGTTCCTTCTCCAGAGCGCTGGCTCTGGAAGTGGGTTCCTTACACTTCTCCAATGATTCCCTGTTGTTCTACTGCGACGTGGACCTGCTGTTCTCCAGTGACTTTCTGAAGCGCTGCCGGACCAACGCCGCCTTGGGAAAGCAGGCCTACTTCCCCATCATTTTCAGCCAGTATGACCCGAAAGTGGTGTACACAGGGAAGGTTCCAAGCAACAACCATTACGTCTTCACCTCCAAGACGGGTCTTTGGAGGACCTACGGCTTCGGCATCGTCTGCGTGTACAAGGGAGACCTGGTCCGAACCGGGGGCTTTGATACCTCCATCCAGGGCTGGGGCCTGGAGGACGTTGACCTTTACAACAAGTTTGTCCAGTCAGGGGTCAGGCTGTTCAGGAGTTCGGACACAGGGATAGTGCACGTCCACCACCCGGTCCTTTGTGACCCGAACCTGGAGGCGAAGCAGTACAAGATGTGCCTGGGCTCCAAAGCGTCATCGTATGGTTCCACCCAGCAGCTGGCAGAACTCTGGCTGGAGAAGAACGACCACAGCTTCAGGAGGCTGGCCACCAACAACGGCTCAGTCAGGACAGCCTGAGACGCCTCGTCCTCACTTCCTTTTTAACCAAACATTTTACCGTTTATTTATTTTTCACTGAAGATGTCAAACTGCTGTTTCTAAACATTTAGTTTTAAAACCAATCAGAAATATTCATGAGCTGACGGAGAGCCTGAGCTTCAGACGGTCTGATTGAAGAGGACGTTCAGACACTCGGGCTTCTTCAGGCGGTTAAATGTTGGACAGATGGACACTGTGGGGGTGGGGGGTATTTTAAGCAGAGAGTCTCCTTAAATTCATTGGCAGTAAATTCATTTTTCAGTAAAATTTAACTCTGTCACTCACTTCAAAATCCTCATTACAACAAATGCCAGACTAATTATAACACCAACAGACTATTTGGAGCAGAGAAATCAGAACCTGACGGGTCTGCTGGAGACTCAGGTGGACCTGATGGAGTCTGCTGATGTTCTCGGCATCCTCACACTTATCACAGTTCACTCTCGAGTTTTGAACAAGTTTTAAAAATGTAATTTTCTATGAGTTGTTGCTGGGGGTGTGTGTGTCTGAAACCCGTCTCCATAGATCTAGACCTGGATCTGTCTCCTCAGACAAACCATGTGGGTCCATGGCCTGAATGTCCAGGTCTAAACCTGCTCTCATGGGGAGTAATAAAAACTAAAAACTCCAGCAGATTGAATCATAAGGTGGACGAGTGCTCAACAAAATACTGTGCAAAACAAGTTTTACAAGCCGTGCACAAGAAAATACTTTTATTTTTTTGTGCATGGCTCGCTGGGCCCAAACACTCAGCGCTCACCCAGTACCACAGTTTCCACTTCGTAATCCTTTCAAAATAAACTACTCAAAGGATGGTGTGTTAAAAAAGTGCCCCATCTGAACAGAGCTGGATGAGGACAGCTTGGTGTCGTGGTGACATTAAAGATTCTGACCCGCTGGGTTCTGGTTCCGAACACTCTGCTCTGATTTATGGTGTTTTTTTTTTAATACTCGTAAACATTTGAACACTTTTATATTTTTGTGTATTTTTTTCGTGCTGGATTTGAAGTGCTTCATTATCTGGTGGGCTTGTTTTATCCTCCATCCACACGTTCAGCAGGAACCCTCATTTACCCACAATGCACCACGGGGCGGCGAGAACGTCTACATTTCTCGATTTTTAGCTAAAGGCTCTGATTATGGATCAGTTATTAGACAAACACAAATCTCCGTGTTTCCAGCTTAAACAAGGTTTTTCAAAATAAAGCTGACATTACCGAAGGAATGCCTGTCACCCGCTGCCTCGCTGGCTGAAGTTGTAAACAGTCTTGTTGGGGTGACTCAGCCACTACTACGCCAAGCATCTGTAAAACAACTGTGTTTGGTCCAGTAGCTGTGGCGGCCATCTTGACATGGACATCCAATGATTATGGAGTTTTGATGAAGTGGTTCATGAGATATTGTGCTAACAGCCGCAGTTACACCTGGCGGGGCTGCGAGTGATGCATCTAAAAGTTTAGTTTTGAGTTGAGTCGTGTGGGCGGAGCCTTTTTTTAATTCTGTTTCAATCAAGTCCAGAACGGTTCTGCTGTTAAAAAGAACTTTTGTTTCCTTTGTTCCTGTTCAGAACTGGTTCCTGAGGTTGCCTCAGTGTGTGTAACAACAGAACCTCTGTGGGTTCTGGGTCCCAGCAGACTGAACTGGGTGCAGACCTGAACAGGTGTGTCGGCAGGTGAACACCTGGTTTCAGTTCTGCTCGTTGCCATGGAGACCTTCCTGTGAACTCTGAAAAGATTTGCCAACGACTGCGAAGCCAGAACCCGACCGGTCCGGCAGGACCTAAAGTGTGAAGCTGCTGCAGCTCACGAGCCTGAAGGGTCCGAACGACAAGAACCGAAACCGGTCTTTGATCATATCAGCTTTGTTACGTCAATAATATGAATAAAAGGAAACAAAATGATTTATTTTCTCCGTTTGTTTCATTTTTACTGAATCAGTGATTAAACCAGAAGAGTTTTCTCTTCGACTTCCTGCTTTCACAAATTCAAGTTCAAACTTTAATTTGAAGATCCACCAACATCTTAACCATCTCCAGAATTTTAGACTTATTGGACTCACCTGATGGGAATCATGAGACTGAAGGAGAGCAGATTAAAAGTAGGAGGAGTTTCTGAACTTGATGTTGTAATGTAGTGTTGCGGAAGAACTTACAGCTTTCCGCCCGAATTCTTTGTAATTCCAGCACAAAGCTAATACAGAAGGAGAAAAAA
>JARVGQ010000759.1:13326307-13341728 GCA_031762355.1 Hypsolebias martinsi | reverse complement strand
TTATGTTTTTTCCTTTGAAATTGTATTGTTCTTTTAACTGAAATGAAATGAATAAACAAATAAACAAACAAACAAACAAAATGAGACAAGAGACAGTCCGTAAACCTGCCGTCCAACAGAGACAAGACAGTCTTTAAACCTACTGTCCAAATGAGACAAGAGACATTCTGTAAACCTGCTGTCCAACCGAGGCCAGAGACAATCTGTAAGCCTGATAAACCTGCCATCCAACAGAGACAGTCTGTAAACCTGCCATCCAACAGAGTTGAGACAGTCTGCTAAACTGTTGTCAAAATTAGATAAGTCTGTAAACCTGATGACATGCAGAGACAAGAGTCAGTCTGCAAACCTGCTGTCCAACAGAGACCAAAGACAACCTGTAAGCCTGGTAAATCAGCCATCCAACAGAGACAAGAGACAGTCTGTAAACCTGCCATCCAAATGAGTTGAAACAGTCTGCTAAACTTCTGTCAAAATTAGATGAGTCAGTCTGTAAACCTGCTGACAAGCAGAGACAAGAGACAGTCTGTAAACCTACCGTTCAAATGAGACAAGACAGTCTGTAAACCTGCCGTCCAACAGAGACAAGAGACAGTCTGTAAGCCTGCTGTCCAAATGAGACGAGACAGTCTGTAAGCTTTCCATCCAACATAGACCAGCAACAGTCTGTAAACCTGCTGTTAATACCACTCTTTTTTGACCTTTGAATATTTGGGTGTGATGAACAGTGCCAGTTGCGCTCCATCTGGTGATGATGCATAGGTGTGTGAAATTTTGCTCAATTATCTTGAGCAGATCAGATGTAATGGGTGGAACAAAGTAAAGTTACAGATGTACAAAGATTTTCTACATCTGCCTTATAATCTGTCTGTTTTGCAACTTTGACATCTTTGTTTTTAACTTGTTTGAGAAAAAAAAAATCTGTATTTCTCTCTTATGATTGTCTGTTGTTGATTGTCCGAGGAAAATCTACTGTTGCTGTTGTCATCCTCCTTAGTTTGTAGCCAGGTCTCTCTTGTAAATGAGTCCTCAAGGCTCAGTGAGATTAACCTGCCTAAATAAAGGTTGAATGAATGAAAAAACAAAGAGTATACCCAGTGTTTCCCCTACCAACACTCAAGGAAGGCACCCCGCCTACCAAATCCCCCACCCTTCACGCAGCTCTGCCACTTCTGGGAGGGCAGCGGAGATCGTAGCAGCTCAGCTCAGTCTAAAATACAAAAGAAGCACTCCGCTACCCCCCCACAAATTTAGGATGCAAGTGAAGTCATAAAGGTTTATTGAGAACTTAAATCTGTCTGACAGGAGCCTGAATACTAAATGTTTCTAACAAACCCTCTGGTAGAGCACCGCCTGACAGAAAACCAGAAGTCTCCTTACTGCAGGTGTTTGTACGTGATGTCGGGGTAACCTTTGGCCCGGGCTCCTGACGGGGATCGACACAGAGCCAGAACATAAGCCCTCAGCGTTGCCAGCCTCTCAGTCCGAAACTTGGTGTCTATCAGGTCGAGATGTGTTCCCACAACCACCACTGCAGAGTTTGGTGCCCGGGCCTGCACACGACAACCAGAATACATTTATCCAACAGAAAACTACTTTTATTAAAGAGAGCTACCGGTAATCAAATATAGGTAATAACTAACAAACCACATTTATTAAAGTGAACTAATGTGAAACAGGAGAGGACGACTGATGGAGCTAATCTTTAGACAGCGCAGCAGAAAGACATATTTATTATTTTAAGAGCTTTTATTTTGGCATCAGCCGGTCGCTGATCTCGTCAGATTCTCAAAGTAAAATTATTTCAACATATTTAACAAGCCTCAGAAGAACCTGGACAGTTAAAAGTAGATAAAAGAACGTTCTGGTTTTAAGAAATTGAGCGGAGGGAAGCAGGAGGCTGCTGTAGCAGCTGCTGCTGCAGCTTCATCTTCCTGCTTGGTCATCGGTTAACTCTATTCCAACACGGTCGATCAGCTGATTGGTCTATTTCTAACAAACATTCATGGAGTTCATAGAAAACAGCCTGAGGTGTAATTAATTCACCATTGGACTAAAACACGGTTAATGAAACATCGAACGTAATTCCTGAAATGTTCATGATGAACATGTGATCCAGGTCTTAGTCTTAACGAATCATTTGTAGGCAAACTAATAAAGGCCATAAAATCTTTTTCTTTCCAAGTAAATATCAAAAACTGAATTCAGCAGCAGCCAGGCTGACGTCCTTCACTCGTGCTTTTATTTGATCAGCTTGTTTCTCTCTGCAGACAGAAACCATCAGACCAGGATTAATTACCATAAATACAAAAACAGTCTATTGAAATTGAACTGATCCAAGTCCAGAAAAGACTTCAACTGGGTCTGGAGCTGGACTCTGGTTTGCCAGTCTGGGACCACAAAATTAAGGTTGTCCTGTGTGACCATGGACTTGACTTCATGCTGATGCCTGAGATCATATTTTTAGAGGCTCTATAAGGCATCATGGACTGGTTTCAGACAGGACAACATTAACAAGGACTAAAGAGTTCTGCTTTCACTCAGTCCGGCTCGTAGGTTTGCTGTGAAATAACTGAGCTGAGCAGAAGTGGTTGTTGGAAAAAATTACTCTGCAGACAAATGCATTTCAGGTATTTACACAGGTACTTTCAGGAAAAGCTCTTATTGTTTCTGTGTGCCTGGCAGTAAGTGATCCATGGATGGTCCCGGCCCAGTGGCTGGACTCTTGAAATATTCACCTCGATGTTGAGCAGCCAGGTCTGCAGGTTGGCCACGGCCTCCTCTCCCAGAGCCAGGTTCCAGATGACCACATACAGAGCCTTATCGGTGAAGAAACACTGGTTGACTGTGCTCATGCTGGCCGGACCCCCTACGTCCCACACGTTGAACACCACAGAGTCTCTCTGTGGGGGACAAGAGCACACCTGTCAGACGGAGACAGAGGAACCGTGCAGCGGCACGTGGTGGTGGGAGTTCCTCACGTTGCTTTTGCTCATGCTGGGTTTCTCCAGCTCCCAGCTGAACGTGGAGATGCTGCACACCGCTGGGGTGAAGTTTGATGGTTTTCCTGTCAGCAGGGCCTCCAGGAGCACCGTCTTCCCCTGTCTCGGAGGGCCCACCACAAGCATCTTCAGCAGTTTACAAGGCTCTGCTTTTCGAAGATGTGCCCGGAGGAAAGCCAGGACAGACCCAGGACCTGAGAAAACACACAGGCCACAGTCCAGAGGATGAGTCTGCAGGTTTCTGCAAATATGAGAGAAATTCAGTTCTCAGTACATCATCAGCCAGACGCTGACAGGTCAGATGGAGCCTTTTGTTCTTGTGTGGAGACGGAACGACTGTCAGCTTATCACAGCAGACAGCTGTGGTAAACAACCTTCAGCTGATTAGATCTGAGATCAAAAAGCAGGAAGAAGACCTGTACTGTGAGACAGCACGTCAAACTGTTATTCCATCAGTTCCACATCAGAAAATACTGCGCTTTCCGAGAAGCGCCATTGCGACAGACATGAAACACCGGTCCTACATGCCAACCAGCCTGAACTTCTGGTTTGGAGGTCTGGAAGATTTCAAACAGAGCGAGTGTCTGACATGATCTAATCTAACTGAACAGCCAGCTTGAACATAAAAACCAAAAGTTCTCTATCCAAACTACAAACCTCCTTCAGACCCATTCATCTTAGACCATGATTCCCAAAGCTAGAAGGACACAAAATACCTAGTGGGGGGTCCTGAGAAGCTCTACTGAAATAGGATTAACTTTAATAAAAATGATTTGTACATGACTGTAATAAACAGTAGTCATTGGTTGATGAGGCTCTTTGTTAAATTTGTAAATTTTAACTGGTCAGGGTCAAAGGCTTCTCTGTGTTTCTTAAGCTGTGGATCAAAAGCTGAAAAGTTTGGGATTCACTGATCTCAGGTACACAGACCATCCTGGTCTGGACCTTCTTTAGGTGAGGAGGTCTAGTGGTAACAACAAAACCCCCTTAGAACCCGAGGTCCGCTAACACAAACCCTAAAGATGCTTTGACGACAAAGTCAACCTCATCATTTGAACAATCTTCATTAAAAAAAAAAACCTCTCGTGATCTTTGACAAATTTTTTTCAGTTGTGGTCACTGGACAGATTCATGAAGAACCACCAAAGGAACCAAACATAATCCTGGTTTAAGGGAGTGATTTCAGGCGGGCTGGTTCCATGCACCAGGTTCTGTACCGATCTTGTGGTCTTGGCTCTTCTTCTGACCCACAACAACTCGGTACAAATGTCAGATGACTTCTGAGTTTAACCTTGTGTGTCTCGCGTCAAACCTTACCTTCGTTTCTCACGGCCTGGGGGACATTGGAGATGTTGAGGTCTTCGATGTCCAGCTGCCACAGGTTGGGGAGCTGACCGAGTTCAACAGGAAGTTCTCGGATCCCAGGATTACTGTCCGCCAAAGAGCAGGCCAGGTCAGCAGCAAATATTGTTTTTAAATGATCTACCTATCATCTGAATGGTTGTCACCCATTCTACTGGTTTTATTTGATTGAAAATGATCAACATTAAATGAAGTCAAAATATTCAGCTCTGAAAGAACCCCACAGTACTTCAATCCATTTAAACATTGAGGAAAACATCAGAACGGTTTTGATTTTACCTGGACAGGTATAGCTCTGTGAGGTTGTGCAGACTACACACAGACTGAGGAACACACTCCAGCTGGTTCTCATTTAGGACCAGAACTTCTAGTGAAGATCTCAGAAAAGCAGGAAACTCAATGGGACACACTGTAAAAAAAATAAAAATAAAAATAAAAAAATTAAAAAAAAAAAAACAGTCAATTTGATTTGTCTTCTCAGGGCACTGTAAAAATATTCACATGCATTATAGTAATTTATAAAAGCAAATTAATGAAAGTTATCAATCTAAGGAAGCCAGCAGATTGTGTTGAATCTTCGTTTTGTCACAGTCTCATCCTGAGCAAGCACAAAGGCAAAAGTGAGAAGGAAAATGTCCCTTTTAACAGGAAGAAACCTCCAGCAGAACCAGGCTCAGGACAAAAGGTCATCTGCTTCTAGTGGCTGGTTTGAGAGGACAGGAAGTAGAAACAGACCAACATAAAATGACAGGTCCAGGTGTACTTTCTTTAGGAGGAAAGACAAAAAATAAAAATAAAACATGATAAGATAGAAATAATAACAAATATATATATAGGTAGATTAGAGCAAGTACAGACAAGAGCAGAGTAAGGAAATGTGGTCAATTTGTCCTCCAGCAGTCTAAGCCTATAGCAGCATATCTAAGGGACAGTTCAGGAAACCCAAGTCAACCCTAACTATAGAATTTATCAAAAAGGAAATACATAAGCCTAATCTTAAATGTAGACAAGGTGTCAGCCTCACAGACAGAAGCTGGAAGTTGGTTCCACAAGAGAGGAGCCTGAAAGCTCTGCCTCCCATTCTGCTTTCAGAAACTCTAGGAACCACAAATAAACCTGCAGACTGAGAGCAAAATGCTCCGTTAGGAAAATACGGAACCATAAGATCTGTAATATGGGATGGATAAAGGTTGTTGAGAGCTTTGTAGGTTAGAAGTAAGATTTTATATGTTTGGATGATTACGTTAAAATTGTTGTGAATTTATGTTGCCATGTGATGGATGCCTGATGTTTTTTGTTTGCACTTTGGAGATTATTCAATCCTAAATTGTTGTTTGTTCATTTTATACAGTATAATAATTTTCTTCTTCTTCCAGCAAAAATTTCATTCAATTTTTTTTTCTTTTGATGAATTTTCTTTTGTTTCTTTTAAATGAATGAATAAATTAATTTAAAAAAATTTTTTTTTTTTAAGAAGTAAGATTTTGAATTATATCCTGAATTTGACAGGGACTCAATGGAGAGAAGATAAAATTGAAGAAATACAATCTCTCCTACTGACTCCAGTTAAGACTCTGGCAGCAGCAATTTGGATCAACTGAAGACTTTTAAAAGAAGCTTTCATACACCCATATAATAAACCATTGCAATAGTCCAGCCTAGATGTGATAAATGCATGGACCAGTTTTTCTGCATCATTTTTGAACAAGACAGTTCTGATCTTAGAGATATTATGCAGGTGGAGGAAAGCGGTTCTGGTAACTTTTTAAATGTGGGTGTTAAAAGCCATATCCTGATCAAAAATGACACCAAGATTGTTGTTTTTTTTTACAATAGAAGTGGAAGCCAAATTAATGTCATCCAAGGAGGGCGAAAAACTAAAAAAATTATTCCTAAGATGTTCAAGACAAAAACCACAACCTCTGTCTTTTCTTGAGTTTAAAAGCTGAAAATTAAGGGTAATCCACGCTTTTAGGTCTTTAAGACAAGCTAGTAATCTAAGTAACTGATTGGATTCATCCGGTTTCATGGCCAAATATAACTGAGTGTCATCAATATAACAATGAAAATTTATACCATGCTGTTTAATAACTTTACCTAATGGAAGCTTATATAAAGTAAAGAGTAGTGGTCCAAGCACTGAACCCTGTGGAACTCCACGACTAACTTTGGTATATGAAGAAGATTTATTCTTTACAAAAATGTTAAATCATGTTATCTGGACAGTTTCTTTTTGGAAGAAATGTTTTGTCTTTCATCTGAAAGACTTCATCAGTCTGAGGCCTGTCAACAAGATCTGTTGTACTAAATAGGACCTTATTGACATGTTTCTAACCAGTCTGCCATGGAATTCCCAGAAACTGGCTTTAACTGATGAAATAGCTTATCAAGGGGGCATAACACTTAAATTAAGGTGTAAAATCCTAAAGTAAGCTAAGAAAATTATTGAAATTATTCAAGAATGCATAAGACTCAATTTAGGTACAGTAAATATGTTCTATGTATCAGGGTCTCTTTCCTTGTTACAAGTCAATTTTTCTTAAATGAAGCATTAAAAAAAAATCTTAAAATCAGCTTAATTAAGGGTACCCCACTCATTCTAAGAAAATATTTCTTAAAGCAATCCTTGCTTGTAAGAAGTACAATTTTCTTTTATTTTGGACAATTTTGTTTAGTTTAAAGGCACACAGTAGTTATTATTCATTATTTTATTATTATTCAATTGCTAGTTTTAAGAATTCTAGCCAAGCAACTTTTGTTTACCCAATTGGCAGATTATTTTTTTCTCAAAAAAAATAAAAAAAAATAAAAGAAAATTTGGTCACATTTAGGAATATACAGCTTATTTGAAGGAGTATTGTATGAAGGAGTATATAGTATTTTGCAGAGTGGCTTCTGGATACAAAGAATAAAAATGTTTCACTTGCTTTGTTTAACTGCAGACTGCTGGTCTGAGAGAAAACTGAACCTTCATATCTATATTTTCTGAGTCCTGCGATGCGGGAGGGGGGTTATAACTAATCTCTGAATCTCCAGAACCGGATAGAAACTAAAGTTCTGCTCCCCATCAGTAACCTGCTGAATGAGACACTCCTGACATTCACGACAGGGAGGATAAAAAAGTAAAAACAGAAAAATAATCAACTATTATAATAGTTCTAAACTCTTACCTGGGTCTGGATCTCTTCTGTTCCAGGTCGTCAGGAAAGCTAGTCTTCTGGATTTAAGTCCCTCTTCGGTTCTAAAACACACATACATTACCAACTCCAGTGGTTCTGGGTCCAACAGGAAATTAGATCATTTAAAAGAAGACACAATGGGGGAACACTTTATTTATTTATTAAGCTTTATTTGTTAAGCTTTATGTAACCAGGCAAATCCCATTGAGACCACAGAACTCTTTTGCAAGGGAGGCCAGGGCCTAACATGCATGTTTTTGGTCTGTGGAAGGAAACCAGTGTAACCGGAGAAAAAAACTGAACTTGGTGTGTTCGTTCCTCGTTAACTGGTTTTATATTCCCAGTTAAAAACAAATATATGATTATAAATCCATAATAAGATGCCTCAACAGCTAAGGCAGTGAGAGACCCTTTCGTTAATAACGTTCTCACAAACAGAACACCTTCAGAGCATCTGTTTGGGTTTCGTGGTCTGAAGACCTCACAGACTTCAATAAATCAATAAAACAAAATGTTTGGATTTTTCTGACGATAAATTCACAGATGAAACGTTATTTAAAGTTTAGAGAGGAGAACAGAACAATAAACAAAACCAAGAGCAACCCATGAGTGTAAATTAAGACAAAGGTGGAGTCAAGATGGCAGAATATATTTACTGTCGACGGGGAAGAGGGCGGACTCCAGAAACCATTTTATCACCTAAAACTGGTTGGCCCACTATGTGAGTAAGCCATTTATGGTACTGAGATTGTTGTGGCTCCTTGGACTGATGAAGTCCTTTGGATGAAGTACAAAACATTTCAACAACAAAAAAAGAAAAAAGAAAGAAAGAAACTGAATTAACTTTGTTGGATTTTTTTTTACCTGGATTACTGAGCATGAGCTTTTATATATTTACTGCTACTGTGTGATGATGACTACACGGCCCCTTGTTTACAGATATAAACTCCCGTGTTCATCTGTTAGTGATGAGCTGTGATAAAGTCACATCACAAACAGCCCGTTCTGTGGCAGCAGAGCTGAGGGAATCTGTAGAAAATGAGCTTCACTGCCTTTGTAGAGTGTCATGACGGGGATAGGACATGAAGTTCTTGGTGGAGAGCAGTTTGTCTCTCACTGACTCAAATGTCTCCTGGTTCTGTCCTGTGATTTCTCCAGGTTTTAATGAGAGCCTGCTGCTCCCTCACACCAGATGGCTCCTGGAACCACAGACTGATAAACAGATCAGCTGAAGGACCAGAACCTCTTCAGAAGATAAGACTCTGCTCAGCTCCTTCTGGGGCACAGCATCAGTGTTGGTGCTCCAGTCCAGTCTGCTTCAGATGGACTCCCAAGAGTCTGTATGTGTCCACAGCCTCCAGTTCCTCCCCATGAAGAACGTCTGAAACAATTTCAGCCAGTGCCTCAGAAGAACCTGTCTGTCTGTCTCTTTTTGTGTGTGTGTTTGTGTGTCCGCCTGTGCGTGCGTGTGTACCTACTTGCCCAGTTGGTTCTTTGAGAGGTCCAGAGTCTTGAGCTGAGAACATTTCCACTTATTGGGAGCTGGGAGCGATGAGATGAAGTTCCCACACAACCTCAACGAAATGATGGCCTAAGTGGGGAGGAGGGGGGAGAAACTGTGAACCAAACCACCGGGTTCCTCAAGAACTATCAGCTGGAACATGAGGATATCATGGAACACCCATCATGAACACAGGAGCTTCTCAGACCTGGTTCTGAAGCGTCTGAGAACTTTTAATCCCACATATCTTCTGCTTACTAACCCATGTAGATGATTGTGGATGTGGTGGGGGGAACATTTGGTGAAGGTCTACTCACTTGTGTTGGTTTAATCCAAAGATACTGATGTTTAGAAAGATAGTGGATGTGGTGGGGGGAACATTTGGTGAAGGTCTACTCCCTTGTGTTGGTTTAATCCAAAGATACTGATGTTTAGAAAGATACACACCAGCTCCTGTGATGATTCCTACCTCCAGTTCAAAGATATAAGAAGGCAGCTCCTTCAGGCGGTTGTTAGAGAAGTCCACCTCCTTCAGATGAGTCCTCCAGAAGATGGAGATGGTGTCTGGGAGACTCTCAAGTAAATTGGAAGAAGCTTTGCATCGTTTCTACAAAGGAGGAGACAAAATATATAAATTTGTGGTACTATGAGGACATATTTCTTCAACCTTAACAGTTTATATGTTAAAGATAAAGGCATTTATCATTTCATGATTAGCCGTAGTCAGATCTTTCTTGGTCGGGTACTGAAAGTCCAGGAGAAATCCTCTAGGTGTGGTTGGCCCTCCGCACGGGCGAGCCTTTATCGCACAGGTGGTACTGGATATCATATTTTTCTAAAGTCCAAGGACAGCTCTTTCATTTTGTTGGCATTGAGAAACAGACTGTTGTCTATATAGCTGTTCCACCTCAGCTATGCGAGATGTTTCATCATCCCTGCTGATGAGTCCCAACACTGTCGGTCATCAGCAGCTTTCATGTCCTGGTTTGTGTTGAATTTAGCAGAAACATTCAGGTTTGAACAGAGTGAAGATCACAGGACCGAGTACACCTCCCTGAGGAACCTCTGTGTGCCATCTGATGGAGTCTTACGTTCAACACAAACAGTGTGTTGTCCTCCAGACATGACGTCCAACACCCTGTTCTTCATTTTGTTATGAAGATGACGAGAAATTTAACATTTCCTTTAATTAATATGTTGAATTCTAAAAATTATTTTATGCATTTATCCCCGGAACATCAAATATGGAGAACACTATCCAGAATATTGTGTTTTACATGAAAGAAAAGCAGACCGTGGTCTTTAGGCAGGTGGGTTTCTCACCAGTGGGCAGGCCCAGGGGTCAGGGAACGAGCTCAGTTTGTTCCTGCTCACGTCCAGAGAGCAGAGGGACTTCAGACAGTACATGAGTGATGAGGGCAGACTGCTCAGGGCGTTATCAGACACGTCCAGCTCCTCCAGCTTCCGGAGACCGATCCAGTTCACATCTGACACAACAGAATTCAACAAGACGAGTCAATTTCAGAACCAAACCCTAATTTCAGGTGACTCATGGGACTGGCAGCCTGTTTCAGCTGGTTTCAGTGTAAATATGTGTCCTTTGTTGTGTTCTGACGTCAGAGTAATAAATAAAAACTGTTCTAAGATGAGTTGGAGCGTACCGGCAGGGATGTCAAACAAAACTGTGAGCTGGTTTTTGGCAGCACAGAGGTTCTGAAGGTGGATCAGATGGAGCAGTCCAGTTGGTAAACTTTTCAGCTGGTTCTGGTAGAGATTTACCTGCTGCAAACTGAAGAAAGAATTAATTAATTAATTAATCGGGATAAAAGATTAATTTGGACGCACAGCTTTCAGGATGACTTTTGGCTTTAATCACTGGAGGAGATACTTATCCCGACTGGACGCAGTCAGAAACGCACCTGGAGCAGATGACATCCTGGGAGTTCTGCGCAAAAGGAAGCTCTTTCAAAACATTATCGGAAAGGTCCAAAGTCCGAAGGTGGATCAGACCCCAGGGGACCACGGAGGGCAGAGAAGACAGACTGTTGGACGACAGGTCCAGGTGGGTGATCCGTGAGCAGACGTCCAAGAACCAGTCCAGCTCCAAGAAGGGCAGCTGCAGACCGCTCCAATACACACCAACAGCCTACACACACACACACACACACACACACACACACACACGAGCATTCAGGACTGCAGCTGTGAATGTTTTCTGAACCTCAGATCTTAAGACAGCAGAAACATACAAATGTTCTCTTGAAATCAGAAGTTTAGGCTCTAAAAGGGTTAAAAACCTCAATCGGTTTGGTTGAACTCTCTCTGCATTTCTTCCCAGCAGCACCTGCTTCAGCGCCTGCAGCAGGGAAAGCGTGGACCTAGACAGTACTTTATGAATCCAGTCCGAGCTGCGATGCAGATGATTTATTGTACGGGACTGCAGACCATTTTGGTATAAAATGACATTAACCATGAGCTGAGGCGCAGCTTCAGGCTCGGGCAGATGGGTCCTCTGTTCACATCAGGGCTTGAAGAAGCGTCAGATGCATGCTGGGATACACCAAAGTGGATGATGTGGTGATAATTAGACATGAACAACAAACTGCTGGGTACGGAGCGGGGGTACGATCCGACCAGCACCTGGTTCTAAAGTTACAAATCCTTCATTACAGTTAGAAATATTTCAAACAGTAGTTTGATCATTTCAGGCTGATGAAGGGTGGAAGCAGTGATGGTCTGTAAAGGTCCACAAGCCACCCACTGTGTAAACCAGTGTTCTGGTCCCTGAGGAGCCGTCGTCCTGCAGGTTTTAGATGTTTCTCTGCTTCATATACCAGTGTTCTGGTCCCTGAAAAATCACTGAACCAGGAGAGTTGGAGCAGGAAAACATCTCAAACCTGCAGGACAGAGGTCCTGGAGGGCTAGGACTGGACACCACAGACGGCAGGACTGCTGGGAGACTACTTCAGTTAGGGTTGGGGTCAAGTTTCTGGGTTTATGACTTTAGGAGACTTTGACAGATCAGGACTTCAGTTCAGATCCAGTCTAAACTCTAAATGAGAATCAAAATGAAACATTTGGAAGCTGCATTTGTGAAAAAAAAAAAATCCTTTCCAGCAGCGTGCGTGTTCACCCAGGTGTCACCTGGAGAACACCTGGTCCAACAGGTTCCTGCTATCACTGAAACCTGTCAGAACCACAGCCCTGAGTTCTGGACACGGACCTTCTCTCCGTTTCCTCCAGTAGTTTCCTGCAGTTTCTGTCTGAGCAGACGTTTGCTGAAGTCTGGGAAGTCCATCAGGGTGTACGACGAGAAGCCTGCTCCGTTCTCCAGCAGGAAGTGAGCGATTTCTTCATGACCTGCAGGACAAAACATGGTGTTTGGTCTCAGAGAGGAAGGGGTGATCCTGATCACTAAGTGCCAGGACAAAAACAGACGCTTTGCTTTAAAGATCATTTCTGAACGAGTTCCTTTAGATGTTCCACATTCTGGATTAGTCAGTAAGGGAAATGGTTCCTTGGCTGCAGCAGCCGTGGAACATCTTCCTCTTCTGTTCAGACTTTGAGCAGCACTAATGTTTTTTTTTTTTTTCATAATTCAAGTTGATTAAATTTATTAGAAAACAATGAGAAAACTGAAGCTACAAATTTTGTGAAACAACAACTATGTCACTGCCTGAACATCTGGCCTGACCGAACACAGCAACGAGCTGAAACCCACGAAAAGAGCATGTAACCAAACCCCCGGGAGAGCATGTAAAGAACTCCCGAGGCCACGAGGATAGCATGTAAAGAACTCCCGAGGCCACGAGGAGAGCATGTAAAGATCCCCGGGAGAGCATGTAAAGGCCCCCGAGGTCACGAGGAGAGCATGTAAAGGCCCCCAGGGCCATGTTCAATGGTCCAGTTCTTTACCACACTGCAGCTCCTGGCTCACCCTGTAAACTTCAGGAAACAACAAATAATAACAACAGTAAACAAACAAGTTTGTTAAATATAAGAAGAACAGGAACATGTAACATCTTCTGATGGCAATTCATGACCAGTCACCATTAAAGGTCACGTGTCTGCAAAACATCTCATGCACCACTGGATGGATTTACATAAAACTCTCAGACAGTTATCACTGGTTGTTTGGCCCCAACTGCTTATCTTTAGAGTCAACGCCATTCAAAATGGCTGCTGCAGCTAAGGTTTGGCGTGGTAGTAGCTGAGAGTCACACAAGCCCTTAACGTTTAACAAAACATAGGAAGAAGCTTCTTTTCTTGGACTTTCAGGCGTAGTTCTGAAGTAAACTGGTCTGATTGCTCCTACCTGCTCGAGCGGCGGCGTACAGCGGCTGCCCCGTGATGACGGCAAACTCATTAGTGTGGACGGCGAAGTCTCGGGCGTCTGCATCATAACCCCTGACGAGCAGACGCACCACGTCCAGGTGACCCTGCTGACTGGAAGTGACCAGCATGTAGTTCACCAGGTCTCTCCTCAGACACACACCTGGAGATGAGAACCCAGACGCAGTCATACGAGCAGGAACTGATGGAGCTGGGCAGCAGGTCCCCCAAGACCCGACCCACGATCAGACGAACAGATACGGCTCCAGCTGTGAAATCCTTCACATCTAAAGGTGAAACTGAAGCACTGAACCATAGATCCATGACAGAAGAGACCAGCCGAGCAACGGGCCATGACTGTGATGTTCTCACCAGGAACAGAATCCAGAAGTTCTTTCACCAGGCTGGTAGAACCACGCTGAGCTGCCAGAACAGCTGGGTTACTCTGTGACGGTTCCTGGGGTACCGTGATCCGGGCTTCTTTCAGAAGGTACTGAACGCTCGTCAGGTCTCCATGCTGAGTGGCTACAGACAGGAGACGGACCTGCAGCGAAATACACAAGAACTTTTCAGTAAAACATCAAAACTGTGACCAACAGAACCGCCTTCAGCAGCAGAACCCTCAGTGGTTCTCTGCAGGACCGTCAGTCCCTTTCATGGTTCTGGGGGAGTTCTGGCCCACTCTTCTCTCCAGCGTTGCTTCAGCCCATTGAGGGTTCTAGTTTCCTGAAAGTCCCGGCACAGAGTCTCAGTCTCAGGTTCTGGACTCTGACTGGACTGATGCGGTACCTTGGTTCTGTTCTTTCTGACCCGTTCTGCTGTAGATCAGCTCCTGCGTTTGGGATTATGGTTCTGTTGGACCCAGTTGGGTCCAAGCTTCAGCTGTTGGACAGATGGACTCATCTGACTCCAGAACCGTTTGGTCTCCAGAGTAGTTCCTGGTCCACTCAGTGACTGACAGGAGCCCAAACCATCAGCCCTCCACCACCGTGCTGACAGCTGGGAGGAGCTGTTTGCTGCAGTGCATTCTGGGTAACCATCTGTAGGCTGGACACAGTTTTCACTGCCAGCTTTAATGATTTGTTTCTGTTAATAACGAATGACTCGGTGGAACCTGATAAGTGTTTTTGTTCACTTCGGGTCCGATGTGGATCCTTTAGAACCTGATAAAGACCAGATGAGTTTGATCAGGTCCTGAAACCCTGGAAATGAGGGAGGTGGACTTGGTTTTTCAAGGATTTACACATTGTTTTTATCTTTACAGATACATTTTAATACAAACTTCTGAAATGGGAACGGTGTGTCTTCCTGTCTGGTTGTATCAGACCACTTCAACAGTTTATTGATGTTCTTTTGGTTCAGAACCGAGTAGAGTCCAGTTCAGACTTACTCCATCAGGATGGATCCCAGCAGAACACTCCACACAGCAGGCCTGCTGAATCAGCTCCCTGGCAGCTTCTTCGTCTCCACGTTCATAAGCTGCTTCAATGTTCTCCAGAGACGAAGGAAGAACCGCTTCAGGGTCAGGATCAGTGGTCTCGACCGGTGGAGCCCTGGCTCCTGTTTCCTCTCCGGTACCTGATGGGCCAAAGACAGGAGAAGATACAAACTGATAAAACAGCCCATTCATTCCTAAATGTCCTCAGTGTTCTCAGATCATCTCCGCTGATTGGATCTGAACCATCAGAACACACAGTGATAGTGTAGGTGTAATAATAACTTCACACGCAGGTTCCTTCGGTTCAAACCAAAAACCTGATCCGTCCTCACATGGAAACATCCCCACCCTGCACAAAAACCGGGTCTACAAAAACTGCATCAAAGAGCTCCAAACATCTGTCCAACACACAGTCTGAAGGTCAGACTCTGTCCAACACTCTGTCTGATCCTGTCCAACACACAATCTGAAGGTCAGACTCTGTCCAACACACTGTCTGAAGGTCAGACTCTGTCCAACACACAGTCTGAAGGTCAAACATCTGTCCAACACCCAGTCTGAAGGTCAAACATCTGTCCAACACACAGTCTGAAGGTCAGACTCTGTC